>JASFDH010001997.1:0-12453 GCA_036937195.1 Nidularia pulvinata | reverse complement strand
ACCCTCCCCGTGCAGATCACCGACAACAGCACCATCTGGTTCTTCGATGCCAACACGTGTGCGCAGGGCGGTGTCGGAGGCATCAATGTCAATGAGTCGAGCTTCCAGACCATCGATGGCTTCTCTGTGAGTTCTTTCACGCTGTGTATAACGCGTCGACGCGTGTCTAATCGTCCCTTTTCTACTTCGAACAGCGTAATGCCCAGCGCCTGAACGGTACCGCCTCCGTCTCCTCCTCCACCGCCTCGCGCACATCCACTAGCGGCTCGGGCACACAAACCTCCACGTCCCCAGGTAGCAGCAACACCTCTAGCGACGCCACACGCGCCCTCACCCTCGGCGCGTCTGCCCTCGTGCCTGTGCTCCTCGCGCTGGCCGGCGCGTCCATCTAATCTTTCGCTGGGATTGTAGAAGAGACTCGCTCTCCGGGAGTTTGGATATCGGTAACAGGCATTGGCACAGACACTCGCATCATATCAGTAGTTTAGCTCTTTCCCCTCCCTCCCCGTACCCCATGTGGAAATGAACTAGAACTCTCAGGGCTCTCGCAGCCGCTCTCACTTTCTTTTTCGGTTTGCTTTATACGAGATATACCATTAGCTATACCCTGACTCATTCTACGCCCACGAATGTTCCGTTCCTATGATTATATACATAGACTCTGTTGCTGCTGTTGTTATTATCGATATACCCTCTCTACATGGAGACGTATCTTATATTCTGGTGCATTGTTACTGAGGTCTGGTTGACCGTTACGCGACCTTTAAGTTCTTGAACCATGTATGCTGAATCCCGATGGCTAGGCAAGCTCAGGGCCCAGGCCGCGCGTTGCCGCTCAGTTAAATCGTGAATATGTAAACAAACAAGAGTTACGGCTATTAACATTTTAGCCTCGGCGTCGCTTGGACATATGCACCATAGGTCCGCAGGTACAACGACTCTCTCGGCAATCCGAGGTTGATAATCTGCTTTCTGCCATCTATCTATCCCGGCCGGCTTCTGGTGGTGAATACAGCCCTCCAGCCACAACGCGGACGGCATCTCACCTTGTTCGTGTCTGACGGCAGGTATATGCCTGCGAGCACTTTTGAGATTTCGCCGAAAACGTGAAAGGTGAAGTTCGGCATTCAAACGAGTCTTCCAACAAGTAGATGAGTGGCATCCACTGCTTGTAAAGACAGCAGTGGTATAAATTTAATCTGCAAGTTCTTGGCCACGAATTCAGCACCCAAAGACGACAAAAGCGCTCAGATGGCATTTCACCTTGTATAAGACGGCAATAGCAGTGGAGGAGCATCTTTCAGCTGAATACCAGAGGTGCAGCGGAAAGACGATCGTATAGCTGGTTGCAATGGCTCTCTTCATCTTCTAAGTTGCTTCTAAGCTATAGAATGAATAGAATAGCCAACTCTCAGTAAACCATTCCCAAAAAAACGCGGACGACATCTCACCTTCTACTTGACGGCCGTAGTGTTGACAGCCTTCTATGCTGCTTGCGCAAGAGATGACCGCAGCTTCGGCGCAACAAGTCATTCATCCAACAACTCCTAAATTGAATAGAATCCGCTGAGGCAACTAAATGTTCAGTACCCAACTACTTGAGCAAAGACGCAAACAGTATCTCACCTTGTATAGGACGGCAGTAGCAATGAACGGCTGGTTTGCCGCTGAATACCAGGTGTTTACAAAAACGATAGCATAGTCGGCGCAGCATGATATCTTTCATCCACTAGGTTCTACTTAGAGTGACTCGTAGAACTATTAGCAATTATTCAGTGTTCGATTCTAACAAATGCGTAGACGGCATCTCACCTTGTAATGACGGCAGTAGTAGTGCGCAGGAACTTGAAGACGATCGCATACTTGCATAGCACGTCTTTCATCTGTCAAGAGAAAGAATATAATTACCAACTGCTCAGTGTCCAACCTGAACAAAGGCACAGGCGGCATCTCACCTTGTAATCACGGCAGTCGAAGCCCATAGCCTTTCGCATATGCGGGAGATATATGCCGCGGTAGCCTCAAGGTAGCCATGTTCAAGAATACCGGTAGGAGCAGAAAAGCAACAGCGTATCCGGGGACTCTGCCTTCCATCTGATCCAGAGAATCCGGCTGTCACAAAGACAAAGACACCCGTCGAATTTTGTGTTGTTCACGACGGCGTTCGCAAGCGGTCTTTCCTTCGCCCGGCAGCAGGAACATCGCAAAGATGTGCATCGGTCTGCCTTTGTGAGCTTAGTGAAAAATAAACCTATTGAGAACTTGATGAGAACCTATGTAAAACAATCAATGGTGCAGAAAATCTTACTTCTTTGTAGATATTAATAGCTCGAATGATCGTTCATGTTGAAGATGCTCAAGGTCTCCCGAGAGTCTGACAGAAAACATGTCTTTCAATCTAAAGCCGCATAAACGATGAGAACATGTGTAAGTAAAATAAGTAACGGTAAAAAAAAGAGCTCATTGCCTTGTTGATATTAATAGCTCGAATGAAAGCAAACGTTGAAGATGCTCAAGCTCGCTAAGTCTGATAGAATGTTAACAGCAACAACAGTGCGTGAGTATGCGTGCACACATTTGCAAGGCACAAACATGGCACTGCCAGTCGCCAGGGGGGGTATTTGAGGCACTCGTTGCAGGGTAGATGATGTGCACGGCACTGGCACGTTAGACAACGCAGGGTGAGCAGCGCAGGGTAGAAATTCGGGAACTGTGATCATATTTCGAACAAGGACCACAGTCGGCCTTCCCAGACGCCGTGCCCGCATTCCGGCCGAAAAGGCATGAGCAGAATATGTATGTATCTATTAATAGCGCATGAGTATCAGTGATAATTTGGGACAAGGGGAGTGTCGAATCGCGTACTGCCATGGTTGTATTGAATGCAGCTGCCAGTTCGTGAAGGAATCTGGAAAAATTGCGTGTTGATGAAGTAAAACGGGGGTGTGGGTTGGGGATGTGCCTGATTTGTCAAGTGCTCAACAGGTATTTCCTGAACAGTGAAAGAGCACACCATAAGGAGACAAAATACGCCCTGTTCGTTCTGATAGAACTAGTGAAAGAGCTCAACTAGTAGCTTGAGTATTGCCATAAGTTCCCAGCCGTGTAAAGTATAGGCTGCCTGATAGATTTGAGAACACCGTGGAACTTGAAAGAATAAGATGAGAATAAGCACGGCTTGTGCACATACTAGGATCTTCAGCGAAATTCGGGGCGGCGAGCAAGTATAAGGCTGGTCGCTGATGTCACTCGTCATACCGTGGAGGAGAGCACCATCAGCCCAGCAAGGCGGTATCAATTTATTCCGCCCAAACGGAGGAGTTGACCAGAGCTGCCTCGTAAACGCCAAAAAAATGCAGTTTTACAAACGGTATGATGGCTGATATACCCAGGATAGAGGTGATTCTTCTTGTACAAGTACATCTGAAAGTCGAAATCACAGCGCCGCCATCATTTATTAGCAATCTATAGAACTAAGGCTTCGTTGGCAGTTACGATCCATGACCACCGAGATTCGAGGGTGTGAGCGTCCAACTGCATGGCGCAGCTTCCATGCTGTGAAGCTCGGGTCCTAGTTGCGATACACCGAGAACCGAAAGGTTCTCATTTGGTATGAAAAGGTACATACAACGAAGAAGGCATTTTCGAATGGCGTGCCTGTTCACAAGTGGTGAATGAAAAGCTATTTGTCGCCAGTTTCCATACGTATCCCCGACGACATGAAGGGATAATAATAGTCTAGTACCAGAGGCATCGAGTTGATCTCCAAGGTCTTTCATAGCGGAAAGAGCATATCCGATCATGACGGTGTACTGGACGTAAAGTTGACACATAGTTTATTCAGCATAGTACCATGGAAAATGCTGCTTTAATACTCACGTCGTTGCTAGAATGGATCGTGTAGTTTGTTCGCTGAACGACGTGGATATCTGCTCCAGGAGCTTGTTCCTTGCTCTGGGAAAACAGCGCGGTCTAAAGCACGCGTGCTCGCAGTCGGTCTTCACGGGATGACTGAGGCCACATCTAAGCCGTGTCATTCGCCTGCCTCCGCCTAACACCTGACTGTATACACTACTCGCGCCAAGGAAAAACCTGGATAGAGCAGTGCAACTGTGGATTACCAGTGTGCATCAGCCAGGATAGGCAAAATTCAAAAATGACACGCTGGGTCTCGGGTTCGATGGTCGCAGTCTTCAGTGATAGGACCAATCATGCTGTTGACGATGAGCCAAGGTAATGGGGGGCCGCGGTTCGCATACGCTGCCGCAGCGATATTATCGGTGTGTGGACCTACAACTGCAAGCAGGATAGAACCTGGTGGAAGTTCTGGAAATCGGAAGTCATCTGTCGGCTGCCCCGAACTTCAAAGGAGTGTGCGTATGAGGAAATAGGAGTACAGCGCTGGAGAATGGCACAGGAACAGCGCCACAACCGTGCAATAGCATCCAAGTTTTAGAAATGGTGTTGGTGCCTATGCCTTGTAAACGATGAGCATGATTTCGTCTCTAGACCCTCACTGCTTCGTCAGTGACATAGAAAACTTAGAAGCGTGGAAGTGCACTGCGCCACACCTTCAAAGTCCCATAGATTTCCCATACTCGTCCCCACAAGAAATTTCAACGACTTGCGACACTGACGATGTTCAACAAGGGGCTGGCCGAATGCTGTTGGAGTCTTATTCGTCTCCATCTTACGCACTTTCGTAGAATCGAGATGTCATAGCTTCTATAAAATATTCGCCGTTAGCTGTTTTACTTGTAAACAGATGTATTTATGATATCGATGTTGCAAGTTCTCATATAATCGCGGCTGTAGCTTATACTCATGCGGACCTACGGATGATTGAACAGTCTCAATGAATAACTATGATGCTCCATTAACTTAAATTGTAAATGAATCCAAAAGTTCTCACCCCGTCGATTATGAATGACGTTTGCTCCAATCGTATATCCCTTTCACTTTCACTGTGGTAAGGATCGCCAGGAGAGGTTCTCCTATCCAATACGCGATCATAACCGGCCACGGCTTGAGAAATGCTGGAAATCGGGATACAATTCATCATTACAAACAAACGCCCAGACAGGGAACTGGGTGTTGCATCTTGCTGAAGCGGAGGACGCGACTTGCCTAATAATTTCAGCAACTGCGTCCGGGATCCACCACATTCGCGGCACTGTCAGTATTGACGACAGATGGATACGGTAGTGCAAGTGATGTGTGCATGCAGAAGCGGGGTAGTCGATGCTTCGAAAACTGGTATTTTGCCACTCAGAATGACAAGAGGGCATCAGATGTCCACTGCATTATACTAAACAAAAAATAAACGGTATTCTGCACTATAGCGCTTGCAATACACACCTTTTAATGTGCCGCGTCGTGCCACTAAGCTACAGTTAAAGAGTCCACTTGTAAATTTTAGTAATTAAATTTTGAAAATCAAGTGACTCACTGCAAGCCGCGGCCGCTGACATTCAGAATATGGATTGCATTTCTGTCGAGCGGCCTAAATCTTTAACACAATCACTGAGGTCAGGGCTTAGGGAAATGCACACAAAGCCTTGACTCTTGTGCCTAAACGCAATGTCGACAGGAGAAGAACACGCCGAACGGCGCCGAGCGGGAATGTGTCACGAAGTTGGCAACCTAGATCTTCCAGTAGTCCCCCTCCGGTAAGTTTAGGTGGTATGCTGAACTTTGATTGTATCCAGTTGCTCAAGATATTGGCTCACAATGGATTCTGCTGCAATAGTAGCATTATGTCCTAGAAAGTGACTGATTGCGCAGTGGTGATTTCTAGCGGAATAGTAGGCTGAATACAAGAGAGCGTTGTAGTACGACATTGCATATTCTATAATTGAAGCTATTCAGCGAAAGCTAGACAGCATTCATCAAGCTCACCAGCAACCTTGTACTATGCATTAAATACGCTTCTTGCCCTGCTTGAAGAGCTACTCGTTGCACGATGGCGCCAATATGCTTACAAATGGGTATTTCTTAGTTACAAACAGTTCAATCCGAACTTCCGTAAGGACAACGCGGATATTGTTGACGTTAGAGCTTTGAACGCGTCAGGTCTGCAGGTCAGTCTTCGAGCTTCTGCCTTTGCTGCATGTGGTCTATAGCGGCAGGGAAGAGACTCTCGTGATGCTAGCATCATGAGTGCAATTCCATAAATCATAGCATACCATGACCTGGATGAATGAGATAGCAAGGGAATAGGTAGATTCCAGACATCAGAGAGCAGCGGAGAGCATCAGAGTGATGGCTGACAGCATAAGCACGTTCCCAAATTGGGATCAATGCCCTTGGCGCCCCACAAAGAATATTTTCCTTTTTTGGAAGGGCGTTTGTGCTTTCGCCCAAACGAGGTCGCGTTTCTGCGCAACTTCCATGTGCAAGTACCAAAGACAAGCTAATCGACCATAATGGACATGATCAATACGCCCCTTTCCCCATCTTTGCTGCCACGGCCCAGTCCATTCACGCTGCGGCGTTGCCGACACATCCCCTTCTGCGTACAGACCTCACCCACCGTCGTGACATTGTCAACCGTTTCATCCAAAAGGCCTCGGGCACCCAAATTTAATTACGGCAATTCCTCGATCTAATCATGTTCTCAGTGCCGCCTTCTAACCCAGATCTCCTCAAGATCGTTTGTCGCCATGTTCTGGCTTCCTTCTTTGGGCTGTCCCTTTCTCCTTCACCTCTTTCGGCGTTACCCTTGTCCTCCTCCTCTGTGGATCCTTCACAAAATTATGATGCCGCTTCATTCTGTTATAAAATGGAACCCTTTGAGGCACTTAAAGTCATTCAATAGTCTCCCCACCGTTGAGTCATTAGCAGGCATTAGTCCTCCCTTCGAACTATCCATCCTTCGAACTATCCACTTCCGGTGCCTACATCCTTCCATACCTGCCTTCTGAAAAATGCATTCCAAGTTCATCACTGCTTTTCTCGTTGTTTGCAGTACGTCGTTTATTTTTTCATACGGTTAAACGATGCTTATGATTTCTCCCAGTGACAGCCTTCGTGTCTGCATCTCCCGTTCCATTGACACCTCCCTTGGATGTCGAGGCTCGTGAGCCCGCTCTGCCAGCCGTCATTCGTGAACCGGAGCCTGCCCTTCCGGCAGTCGCTCGCGAACCAAACCCCAACCCAGAACCAGGATGTCAGCGATACGGCTGTCTCTGATCAGCTTCCAACCCATCGCACCATGCGTGTATACCCTCTCGCTACTCTTAGATTTGGCCTCAGAAAAGGGGCTGGCCGAAGAGTGACGTACCGACCTCATGAATCGCCTGCACTGCATCATTCCGATACTGCCATCTTCCAGCCCCAGTACCCATCATCAATACTATGTTCCGCCACAGTCATTACTCGCATTATTATTCTTCGCTTCCATCTTGGCCCTTCTCTGAAAGAGAGAAGGGACACAGGATGAAGAGCACTTCCACACACTCCTTTATTCTTTCGCCTGCAAGGCACCTTATCATTTGGCCCATGGGATTCAAAACATCGTCAGCTGCACACATTCATACCCGGTCTTCCCCATATTCCGACCCAAGTGCAACTGCTGCAGCTCGCGTCACGTTGCTTCAGGCCAAGCATAAATCGCGACCGAGCAACCATGGACATATTCATCGTAATACTTTGAAATACAGGTTTTGTTCTCGCTCTATGTTACTGCAATGTGTTCTGTGCTCCAGTTGTATCGGTAGATTTATGGGTATCTGGACTTCCACTCGTGATCTATAGATATTGTATTTCTAATACTCAACTCTGCTATTGTGCTATCGTTCATTGTATTTTAATCCGTCGCTACTCAAGTATTGAAATTTTGTTCCACCCAACTCCTTTTCTGCCGTCGAAATTTTATTCAAGCAGCAGAAGCAACAGCAAGGAAATTAAGATTCAAAAATGTTCCTGAATGCTCTATATACAACATGGATATCCTTAAATACGATCTGGCGTATATTCATTCGACATCATCCACCACGGCTCCAGATAGTTAGTAGTGTTCAACTCTTCCACCTTCGCCAGCTGTCCCAAACTACCGTAGGTTTGTGCTGCAAGCCATTCCAACAGGTCTCTGTCGAGCAACAGCCTGTGAATAGGCATTTTCATAGTACAACGGGAAGGAAGAATGCGGACAAGAGCATCCGACAGTCTGGTGATGTGTGAATCTGATTCCCGTGTCGTACGGATAACAACGGTGTCTAGATGCTCCCATACAGGTATATCTTGAACAAGTGCATCTTCTAGATATTTGACGTGGAATAGATTAGGAAATGATAGGTGCAGATGCGTGATACCGGGGAAGGCATAACCGAAGAATCTGGTGAAATAGGTGTCGGTCCACTGCAACGTGAGATATCGCATGGAAGGAAATTTGTTATGTCCAGCGATTTGCGGAGCTTCGAAGAACTGCGGGAAGCTTTCGAAAGAACACTCCAGCCATAAAGACTTGAGTCTAGGGGCAGACACTGATAGTAAAAACTTCACGGCTAATGGGCCATCATCAAAGAGTAGAGAAGACAAGGAATTAGCGTGGATGTTGGGTTCATTCAGGTGAAGAGGCCAGAGCGAAGTGCTCATCGCTCCACGGATGGAGAGGTTGGCAAGAGATGGTGCCTCTTTGATGACATCTCGCAGGTCATTATATGACAAAGGTGCCCTTGAAAATGTCCTATGAAGATGAAGAGTCGTAACGTTGACAACTGGAGGCAAAGCATGCAGTGCTTCGGTTTCTACGAATTGCAGACGCGGAGCACCGCCTGCAAAGAAGCGTCTAGATATGTCGGGATCTTGCCGTCGGACAGTGGTAACACTGTCAACATTAACTCGCAGACGTTCCAGAGCACAAGCTTCCAACTTTGATAGGTGGCTTATAATGTCATAGGCATTCTTTTCGTGATACGTAAAGATAAGAAGGGTTCGACACCGATAAATGTGTGGAAGGATCGCATCCATGATAGAGCTGGCAGTCGATAACCATAGATTTCTATTCTTCGTCCGCCTAGTTAGATCATGAAGATCAAGTCTGATATTTATCGAAAGGGCAGAAGACCGTTCAAGATATTCCTTCGCGTAACCCAAAGATTTAATCGAGTATATCTCGACATAACACCATAAAGCTGGTGTTGTGAGTGCAATGGCACGCCATCGTGAAGAGACATGGGATATAAGAACTTCGAACGGGAGCCTATGCCTCAGGCGAGATGAAGGTTGCTGGGACTGAGCTACTTTGAATATAGCAGCCAGTATCTCCGGAGGAATAGATTCAGCGATGGACGACTGCGTTGTAGCTCGGTCATCGCGAGGTACACCCGAAGACGAGAAGTTATTCATCGGAATCTAGCCGTTGATTGTGAAAAGTTCAGCAAAGCAGCTGAAGCATAAGATTTATGTCAAAATCGCACCTTGATTCGGAGTTGTCGAATTTGTCAGTGCACAATTTTCCTGTGAGTGTAACAGCAATGAATACTGAGCAATAATTGTCGTTGAACCAGCTTATAGAGTGGATCCCAGAGTATCTGTTAACGGAGCCTTATAAGTCGAAAGACGGGTGGCGCAACGGAACCGGAGTTACAAACTACAGTAGACGCAGTTAGTTGCTACGCAAAGAAGCAGCTTACGCTGTCAGTATCTAACAGGGGTAGTGGTAGCTGTGACTATAGCCTGAGTCGGGGAGTAGTGCACGCCCGTCGTAGAGCTATTATGACGTTAATGGACGTGATAGAAAGGCTGAAGTGTGACAGTAAGCTTTACCAAAGCATGGAGTTTGCGGTGGATTGTACCATATCGATGAAGCTGAAGGGCTGCAAGTTAGGTTAGCGCTCGTCGTGTGTAGACCATCACTGGAGTGGCGGGGGTGCATGCCGCGGGCGAGGTACACAGCCACCCACAAGCTGCAGCCAGTAGTTTCTCAAAATTTGACGTGAAATTTATGTCTAGGTGCACAGCAAATACTAGCTAACAAATCAAAGCGAAGGATTACTCGCAACATGTACAAGAAGATGAAGTTATGTACTACGCATCGATTACAACAGATAGCCTAAACAAAGGGACATTATACAAAACGACGAAAGAATTTGGATTAATATTGGAATCGACCGAATGTAATAATCTGCTCATATTACCAAGTCCCCCAGACCAACCAACGCAGAGCTTCTAAGTGGATATAGAGTATAGGCGCCTAAGCTTCGCTGACATTATGACGTCGAGGATTTCGATAAACGATCGAAGATAGCGGTGGCAGAAGAAGCAACAGGCCGGCAATCTCATTCAGTCGCCAGCTTCAGATGTCCATGGTATTTTCGGAGTGACGCTTAGCGAGCACCCAAAAATCAGCGGGGACAGAACCAGTCCTGAAAGAACGTTTATCCTTCCATTCCTGCTTCCATCCTCCATAGTCACCAATCGACAGAACAACTCTTTTGTCAACGCTGCAAATTTCGGAGATGAGATTCCATATATTGGAGTCCATCACTGTCGTAGAAGGCAGCCATGGCTGGCCATTGAAAATGGTAATAACCAGCATCTTTAAGGCTGGGCGAGATAGAAGAAAGGAACGGATTTCCTCAGCGAAAATAGCGTCATTTTCTTCGTTGGAATTAGAGCGACGCGCGAGTTGAAGGTGGGAGAGGTGTGGAAGGTGCCCGAACGAAGCAAGTATCGTCGAAGGTGAATACCATTCATCGCTGGGCTCGCAAATGCGCAGATGGGTCATAGGGTTTGAGTACGAGTGATGTGCGTTAGATGGGGGTATTGGCGCGACGATATCAAATGATTCTAATGTAAGCTCTATCGGACTCTCGATGCGACTAGCATCGGTAATGTTGGATGTATAACGAAGAGAAGGAGCTGCCAGCGTGCGTAGTCCGCTGCATGCCGTCACGATGCCCTGCAGTTGATGATGCTGGGAAGATGCAAAATCTTCGGGTGCCCATGTGATGGCTAATCTCCTGACGTGGCAGAGCGCAGGCGACTTGGAGGTTGCTGTGTGATGTAGCAGGGAGATAGTCTTGCGTGAGTCGAGAATAATGGTGCGGTAAATGATGAGGTCGATGAAATTACGGATGGTTCTCGATATAAGTGCTAGGATAGTGGAATTCGAATCTATAAGTGCAAGCTCTAGAATATTGATCACAAGTTCGTCAGGGAGGTTGAGCAGTCGCGAAGAATGTGCCGCTATCAACGATAGCGACCGCGTTCGTCTAGTGATGTCGCCTCTGGTTATGGTGACCGTCGACATGGTCTATAGGGAGGATCTAGGGGGTAACAAGTGCGGGGAGAACAAGAAAGCGAACTTATCGGCTCTGGGGCTAGCGTCTATCATGAGGAATTTTGCTTATCCGAGCAGCCCCGAGCCCTGGACATCGAGGCGTAACAATGGCGAAAGAGGCTATAATTAACCAAATGTCCAAATCCAAGCATCGGCGCAAAACTTTCACCTGAACATCACGATGTAGCTTCGAACTGGTGGGCGCTGACAGAAATGTGCTGCAGCTGGTGCATCCGAATATCGAGCTTGTCAATGGTCGACACTGTGAATTTTCGAGTCTCGACGGTAACCTTTAACGGCGCATTCACCCCCCAGGACCTATAGTAATTCGGTTCCTCGAGTGCCCACGTATCGCTTGAAGGAAAGTTGGGCCGCGCCGATATCGGTACATTCAAGATTTTATGCCAATCATAGCAAATGCATCAAGTGACAAAGATCATGAATCGTATGTACTATCACGTCATCGCGATAAGTAGTTTAAGAGAACTGAGCAACTTCAGTGCAAGATGTTCAGACGGAGCTCACAAATAGAATTTCCCGCAGAAACTCCGTCCGACCACATCCGATGGGTAATTTTTTGTCGAGCAATCCAGAGAGTGGTCGGGTGACATTGAGGTTTCCTTTCCGCTGGCATCCCAGCTCGCTCGGCTCTCCGCAAGACGGTACCAGGTGGCAGGAAATAGATAAGACTGAATTTACATAGCTCTGTGTTCCCTTCGTGCCAGAGTTAGCTTCGTGTTTGGCGCCATCCTTTAGGATAAATATAATTTCTAGAAATGCTGACAGTTTGAAGAGCATAAATTTTCAATTTTCAAAGATGTGTCTACGGCGTGACATTCAGATGTATGGGTCCCATACCTTGTTTATGATGTCCTTTAATCAAACGGATTTCATATCGCTTTTGCTCAGGCTATCGGCCACACTTTCTTTCCCTTGACCCAGGTGCTGAGGACAATACCCTGTTTATCAAGTACAACGAGATCGGCATGGGCCCCTGGCCGCAGAGTACCTTTCTTGTTCTCAATTCCTAGACACCTGCACGTTATTAACCAGGCGAATGTCAGCAACACGTTTACAGAACAGAATAAGAGTTACGACAAACTTGGCAGGATTGTACGTTGCACATTTAATCGCCTCACCCAATGAACAGCCTGTGAAGCGTGAAAAAT
>JASFDH010001996.1:0-12459 GCA_036937195.1 Nidularia pulvinata | reverse complement strand
TGAAAGTGGTCGAATATGAGCGTGAGGATCGCATCGAGCTTCTTGACCATGTCCTGGATGTGCCGCACGTTCATCGGGATCTCCGGAGCTGGCGTGTCGTCACCGAGGTCCCCTCCCTCGGAGGATAGATCGCTGAAATTGTCTCCTTCGTCATCGTCGCCCTCTTCATCAGAGTCCTCCTCGCCTTCTTGGCCAATCACAGTATCGAACGGGTCAAGTTCAAAGACACCCTCATCCTCCGGGCTCTCTGCCTCTTCCAGCTCCTCGAGCTCTACCTGGATCTCGACCTAGGCGGGGTCAATAACTCTGCCATGGGCTGAGATGAAATACACGCACATCGATCTGTATAGCGAGATCCACAATGGTGGCGAGAATCTTGTCCGCCAATTCAGGGCAGTACGACGACACCCGTAGGAGATTGCGGATATAGGTGGACTGGGCGACTTGATTTTGCCGCTTGTGCGGAAAGTGGCGTATGAGCAGCGGCTGGAGGGTGGATGGGAGGGTCGGGATGAGGGAGAGCAGATGGCGCAGTAGATAGTGCAATCGGTCGTAGATCACCCGGCGGGTCAGGGGGCTGGAGGAACTTTCGGGGAGACCGACATTGAGAGCTTGGATGCCAGATTCTGTATGTATTGTAAGTGAGATACAAAAAGAACAAAGGGGATTGGACACACGATGGGTGAAGCCCTGGGCAATCTTGCCTAAAACAAGGGAGAGATACTCTGGGCGTGCGCTGAGCAGCATGCCGATGAAGACGGTGTAGGACTTGACGGTGGACGTGTCGAGCGTGGTCCAGGGCATGTTCACGACGGCCTCGACGAGCGTGGCGTGGGTGCGCTCGAGGCGTGAGACGACATGTGAGAGCGCGAGGATCCATAGGCGCAGCTGCGCAAGCTGTGGCGGGGCATCGTTCTTGGTCTCCTTTGGATTGAACTGGTTGATGAGCTCGTCGAACGGCTCAGACACGCCCTGGATTGGCCTGATGAGCGGGAGATGGTGATCGTGTGCCAGAAAGGACGTACATTGGCTTTTTGGACGAGGGCGTTGTTGACGAAGGCGAGGTACATGTCTTTGCGGACTTTTTCGTCATGCTTGACGCGGGAGTTTGTGGCGATGGGGCGACGGAGGAGGAGAGCAGAGGAAGAGGAAGAGGCGGGGGCAGGCTTGCGCACGGAGTGCTTGCGGTCGTGGTGTGCCATGGGATCTGAGAGGCGGGGAGTGTGGAGGGTGGGGCCCGACTTTGGAGCGCGGTGGTTGAACTGCGAAAGACGTGAGTGCGGGTCCATGTCGGTGCCAGGAGGCACGGCGAATGCAGTTGAGTGCAATTGACTCTTGAGTGCAAGATCGTCTAAGGCCACTCGGCTCCGGGTCCAAATTTTTGACCGCTTACATAAGACTACCTCACCAATAAAGCAGACGTGCTAAGCGAGCGACCAAGCCCTTCGCCCCTCCCACCATGTCTGCCCCGTCCACCTTCTCTGCCGCGCACAGGCTCTATGTCAAGTCCCTCTACAAGAGGTACCTCACAAACGCCCTCGACTGGACCGTCCGCCGCGACATCTGGCGCGGGCAGGCCCTCCAGATCAGAGCTGAGTTCGAGCGCAATCGGTGAGCTCGCTCTGCCTCATTCCTTGTGCATTGCTTATTTCCGTGTAGCAACGTGCACGACCCGCGCGCATTGGCTGCGATCCTCGAGAAGGCAGAGGCAGAGCTCGCAGCACGGAGGCATCCTGATCCATACATTGGTGCGTCCCCCCCCCTCCTCCCGCGTTCGCGTAGCACTCATCCTCCTCACCCTCAGCCCCCGCCTTCCCCGGAGGCACCAAGTGGTAAGTCTCCCCCATCACTTTACGCCCATAACCCTGCTTAATCACGCTCTTCCTCTCCAGGGAACGCAACCTGCCCGTACGTATCCGCCGGAGTTCCCCTCCCACCCCAACTTACGCGTGTTATTTCCCAGCCCAACATGGGGCCGCTCTACGACCACGAAGCCCACCCGCACCACTAGAATTAAAATCAGACACACCAGCTGCTGAGACGGGTCGCGGAGATAGACACGGGTCCAGAAGAGGTCGGGTCGGGCCCGGGGCCGAGCTCATGGCCAAGCGACGGAGAATTGCCTCCCAAACGCAAGTGCGTTGCGGAGAGAGTGATGGTGCAGACGCATTTGTAATTACCGATCGGGATTGTAAGTTATCGCGCAATAGATGTGCTGCTATGAGTATAGACGAGCTCTGCCCTGACCCTTCCGAACCTGCCCGCACCCCGCGCAAGCGCGTCAGCGGCCGCTCGTCGGCCTCCACTTCATATCCTTGCATTGTGCAACTTCGACTTAGCTGTTCTCGTCGGTCGAGGCCCCGCTCGGTGCAAAGCTACTGATTATCATATGCAATCCGTCACTCTATCTTTCTAAGCTCCAAGTAACTGTGCCTTGTTCTTATCTTAAGGTTAGAATTTTTATGCTTTTCGTCTCGGCTTCCAAGAATAACCAAGAGGACACGGAGTAATTGATTACACCGTCTTTATAATTGATGAGTGCTTGAAGTTCAATACTACCACGTTACTTGGTGGAGGAAAGACGCAGAAGGTTCAGGAATCCGGAGAAATAAATTCCATATGATTAACATGCTGGAAAACGGACTTGTGCGTACTCAAAATTTACCCTTCTGGATTGGATTGGTTCTCGCAAGGTCTTGAAACTCTCATTTTCGTTTTAACACGTATTGAACGCTGAACACTGCAATATTGCACCGTGAAGTGTTGGAAGTTGATGTGGTCCTATTTGGCAACAGCTTCCGCTATACGGCGTCACCGGCGCGGTTCATGACGCTCCTCCGAGTCCGCCAACTCAATAACCTTACAGTCCTCGCACTCACTACTGGTCCTTCTATACCCCTACTGCATCCTTGAATGTCCCATTTCCACCCCCGCACATCACGCCTGACTTCAAGGAAAATCATCTAGGCATGACAACACTGACATCGTAGAGTCGCAACGCGGCCCGCCGGACACCCACTTATCTATATCTCCTATCATATCACGATTTGCGATTAGCATTTACGCCTCAGGACTGCTTGTTCTCCCACCACATACATACTCTACATCACCATGAAGTACGTTTGGCTGGACGTCGACCCGGTGGGTGTATTCGTTACCTTGGGGGAGGATCCTGCTGACTTGTTGAGGGGTAGGGCCACGACGATGCCACCGCTATCATGCTCGCTGTGCAGTGCCCGGATATCCACCTCCTCGGTGTGTCAACCGTGCGTCCTACATTCATCTCTCATAGACACTCCATACTAAACCCCCTTCCAGACACACGGCAACGCAAGCAGTGACCACACCGCCCTCAACGCTGCGCGCTGCCTCATCGCCTTTGGCGCGCCCCCACACGCCCTCGTCTACCCAGGCGCCACCAAGCCTCTCCTCCGCCCTGCCAAGCATGACCCTGAGATTCACGGCGCCGACGGGCTGGGCGGCGTCGAAGGCCTTCCCGCCTCCGACAGCCCTGCCGTTCTCGCGCTCTTCGCCACGGACGCGGACGGCACGCGCACCCGCGCCCTGGATGGCATGGCCCGCGCCGTCAGGGCGACATGGCAGCGCGGCGAGGGGCAGAAGGTGACGGTGGTGTCGTCTGGGCCGATGACGAATATCGCGCTGTTTGTGTGCGTGTACCCTGAGCTGCTGGAGGGGGTGGAGGAGTTTGTGTTTATGGGTGGGGGTGTGGGGATGGGGAATCGCTCTGCGGTGGCGGAGTATAATATTCTGTGTGATCGTGCGTGTTTTGGCTTGATTCATGGTGGGGCGGGACGTGAGCACTGACCCGCGCACGCGCAGCCCACGCGACGCAGATCGTCCTCGACGCGCCTGTCAAGACGACCATGATCCCCATCAACGTCACACACACAGCGATCGTGACGCGGAAGATCCACGCGCACCTACTCGCCGGCGGCGAAGTCGAAGTCGAAGACGAAGCCACTGCGCTTCCGAAAGCTTCCACAAGTCTCCGGCACACCCTATCAACTCTCATCAGCTTCTTCGCCGGCTCGTACAAGTCTACATTCGGGTTCAACGACGGTCCACCGCTGCACGACGCACTAACGATCGCGTACGTCGCGCGGCCGGAGATTTTCAAGGCCAAGCGGTATCGAGTCGATATTGAGCTTACGGGGGAGCACTGTGTGGGCGAGACGGTGGTGGATGTGTGGAATTATAGGCAGTGCGATGATTCGTGGGGCGTGAATGGGAAGAACTGCTTGGTGGCAGAATCTGTTGATGTGCGTGATATTCTTCCGTGGGGTGACTGTATTGCTTACTCGTGCACTGATTTAGGTCGACGCGTTCTTCGAGATGTTCTTGGAGTGCGTGTCGCGATGTGATCAGGTATCTCCTTTGAACAAGAAGGATACTCAGTAAATATCCACGCAACAACCTCCGTATGATATCAAATTACTCCGATTGCATTTTGGAAATGAGGAGACATTTTGTGAATCCATACATTCAGGCAAGTACCACAGCGCCAGAACGTCTCCTGACCAACGTTGCCGCTTTGCTATCTACGCTTTACTGAATTAAAACGTGCCCGCACCTCTTCCCCACGCGCTCAAAGGCTTGCTCGTAAGCGGCCCACTAATCTGCTTAGAAGCCTGAGGCGCACTTCTCGGCCCAACGGAGTGGGAGCTGCCCGTCGGCTTCCACGTAGCGAGCCACGCCTTCATCGCCGCTAGTGCCTTTGTCTGCACAGCAGCGATAGTGGGGTCAACAGCACCGGAAGAAGTTCCGAGGTCGGAGCAGTGGAAGCCGTCCCCGAGGGCAATTGGCTGCGAGGGGGTGCTCTGCACGTTCACGCTCTCGGCTGAGACGGTGGCGTCTCTCCATGGATCACCTGGCGGAGAAACATGAGCATGGAAGAGATGGAGCCAAGAACGACGACTTACGCATTCCATTAGCGAAGAAGAGCCGGTTGACTTTGACGTTCCATCCTTTGTAGACGGCGTTGGTGCGGGCAGTCTGCACGTTCGGCTTCGTCGGGAACGCTGCGGGGAACATCATCTGACATTGGCGCTATGGTGGGGTGCACAATTTCAGATTAAAGGATTCTCTTCGAGAACAATTCAATAGACGAACCAAGTCATAATCGGGCTGAACAAGTCGGGTAACGAGCGTTGGGTGGCTGACAGGTGCTCCTTCCTACATGATGGAGTCAGAAGTTGATAAAGGGATCATAAACAAAGAGCTCGAACCTGCAAGTATCCAACTTCGTTACAGCTGATCATGGAGAGTATGAGATAGTGGTCGCAAACTGTTAAAGAGCTCGAACACATACACAATCCAGAACCAGGAACGGTTGGCGTTGTCAACGCTCGTGTCTGTCCAGTAGGATTGAGATGCATTATACGACCCGAGACATTCCCTTACAAAGCACACGGCTTCATTATGAGTGCATGCAGGAGCTAAAGAGATAATGCTCACTCGGCAGACGACGATCCGCAAACTATAGATAAACTTATAAATATGATATTCAAAATTTAGAATAATATCAACACTCACGCAGCGGTAGATATGTGGTCTTGAAATAAGAGCTCCAAGCGGCGAGTGCATGCTCCAGACCAAATCCAGTGGCCGGCGCGTTCTGACCATTTTTCACTTCCAGTGCATCGCAGAACTGGAAGAACTGAGCGCCAGGACCAGAGGTCGGCTGTAACGATTGCCAATCCCACAGATTATTGCGAACTGGAGGTCCACCACATTAACCACACTTTTATAAGGTTGACTCGTGAACTTAGACTCACGAGATCCAGCAACATCGTCGAGATGAGTCATATCGCCCATACCAAACGAGTCTTTGAGTGCTTGAATTGCAGCGGTATCCTTGCCAGTGAAGACTTGGTCGATGTGGGCGATAACAGCCTCGACATCAGCAGAGCAATTCGACGGCATATGCTCGCGGATAGGCTCGAAGTATTCCCAGAAGTCGCTTTACATCGCATAGGTTCTTTAAACAAAATATCGCAACCAAATAATCCAAGAATACTCACAGGATAGCCTCTACCACTCCGGAGGATGCATATCCGGTAAAGAAGAGACCTGGTTTGCTTTTTCGGATTAATATTAGTCATAAAGATAAAATGGCATGCCAAATTAATGAACTCACTTCACCATGGTCCAACTAGTGAGAGCACCTGGCACATAGGAGGCGAAGTTAATAATGATCCTTCAAGAAGCCTTTTGAATATTTACCCGAATAACTACCACCAATCAAAATCCAGGGTGCTCTATCCGGTGTCACTTGGTCGCCGCCAGGCATAGGAAGATTGACGTTCTTCGCGAAGTACTCGAGGTCGTCGATCGCTTGCTGGATGGTGTGGAGTCGGAGGCTCGCGACGCTAAGGTCCGGCAGAGGGTTACTGAGGCCGTAGAACCTGTGCTCGAGCACTATCGTGCTCGCGTTTTGTTGCTGGGCTTTAGTATACAGTAAGATATTTTTCTAAATGCTACCTCTTGTGAATGAGAACGAACCTATAAGTCCATTGATGGTCCTATTCGTGAGATATCCAGAATATCCTGATGATTGCGTCAGTTTATAAGTATAAACAATGCTTCTCTATGTGATTTCACCATCAGCATTGGTTTCTCCCGGAGTCATGAGGATGATAGGCCCTCCTAAATAACTACTGGTCAGTTCTGCTGGTACCTGTAACTGTCAAGTTGAACTCATCGGCCTCATAGAACTCATACGTGTGCCAAAACCTTTGCTTGAACGTACCAAGCGATGGATTGTTGTGGTCGATGAGTTGGTCGAAATAATACGTGGTGTTGTATGGAGGGAGAACAGTCCCATTGCGACTCGTCACAGGTCCATCTAATCCTGCCATGTTCACCTTCGGGACAGCCGGTGCGCGCCTCATGTTAGCGTGTACTCGACCATCAAGCAAGGCAGCGCCGACGAGCAGAGACTCAAGCAAAGAGAAAGAAGCCACAAGGGCCACGAGCTTCCAGAGACTGAGAGGAGCCATAGGGGAGGACCTCGGAATTGCCAACAGGCTGAGACAGCATAGAGATTGTGCTGGCTTTTATATATGGCAGATGTCCGTCGAGAAGCCCAAGAGTTACGTTGTACATGTGCAATAGTCCGGTGTGTGGTGATTAGTTTGCTGTACACCCCACATGCTAACAAAGATCTTACGCTGGAGGTTTCAAAAATAAATACAGTAGAGATCAAGGGTTGGGAGCAAGGCTGATCATAAATGTGAAAATCAGGACATGGGAATAAACATAACGGGTAAAAAAAGAAAGGAAGTGAAGACACATGCAATATCAGTTCCAAAAATAGTCCATTTTGACGACACCTGACTCCCACATTACTCTCCCCACCCCTTTCAGTAACAGCACCGCATGGAATGGTCTGTTATATGCCACTGTCATCCTTATCGACACCAAGGTCGCTATTTTTGCACGCTCGGGGCCGCGGTTTGGCTGTTTGCCAAATCCAATACATCTAGAGAGGGTATGAGGATAGAAGGTAATCTTAACCTCATGTCGAGTATGCAATTTGGTATCTTCAATAATCATGCATCTCATGCAAGGATGCTACCTTCAGTAACGTATCTCTGAATGATTACTCCGTTGGCAGTGCCTATATTGAATTGAATGCGCATATGATGAAATACTGTAACTGTAACATACCGGTCTTCAAAGGTCTTCAGAGATCCAAATTTGGGGATCCCGTTACTGCCAAAAGAACCTTATGAGGCACCTCGAATACCCTGGACTTGAGAAACATCCGTATAAATGGTCATAAAAGACTGTATTTCAATGCAAAGAGGAAGCTAGATCCGCTATGCACGCAACTGAATCTGCGAAATTGGACGTACATCATCATCGCCTTTTAGTTACAAGCGTCGAGGTATCACTTGGAGAACTCACTGAGGTACGGCTTTTACTTTATCCTAGGTTAAAGGCTGACGTTAATAAGTGGGAGCAAAAAAATGAATTTCCGTTCAAGTTGCATATTGTATATATATGGCTAGAAGAGAATAAGGATTGATATGCAATAGAGCTGGTGATTGCCAAGACCATGGTGCGGAGTGTTCAAGGAGAACCGCTGGATGTACTAAACTTGAATTGTGTCGTGTTTGCCATCAGCTTCTGAAGCACGGAGGCTCGGCACGAGTCTTGGTGTCGATAGTTTGAACACCGGAGAGGACCTTGGAAGTTGGTAAGCTGAAGCTGTAACTAAGCTGAAGTCTAATGGCTCCTATATATTCTGGATTAATATGTATATAAGAGCAGGTCAGCGCTGTCTTCCATACAATATCGGGATTGCCGTGGTTTTTAAATCAGATGTCCGCACGGCTGGGCAATCACAGTTCCAATGATTGATTTCAAGCAACAAAAATACTCTAAGAAACCTTAGAATATAGGATACAAGCACTCTATCTGCCTTTGAGCTGCTATTTTTTTCAAGACAACTATAAAATGCCTGTACTTCTTGTCCAGGCACTGAGAGGTTTCGTGAAGATAGACTGACTGATCTGCTTGAAAGCCTGAGGTGCACTCCTAGGATGACTAGAATGGGAGCTTCCTGTTGGCTTCCATGCAGCTAGCCAAGTCTTCATAAAGGCGAGGGCTTGTGTTTGCACCGCAGCGATAGTAGGATCGATGGCAGCGGACGCAACTCCCAGGTCGGAGCAATGGAAGCCATCGCTAAGGGCAATTGGTTGCGAGGGGGTGCTCCTGACATTCAAGCCCTCTGCCGAAACGGTGGCATCTCTCCAAGGATCACCTAGCAGAAAACTCAATATACCGAAATTTCGTGAGAGGAAAGATGAGACTTACGCATTCCATTGGCGAAAAACAGCCGATTGATTTTGACGTCCCAGCCCTTATAGACGGCATTGGTGCGTGCAATTTGCACCTTCGGCTTTTTCGGGAATGCCTCGGGGAACATCAATTGGCATTGGCGCTGTTGTAGGTTCACATTTTGAGAACACAGCAAAGTCAAGATCATGAAAGAGAACGAACCAAGTCGTAGTCAGGTTGAACAAGTCGGGTGACGAGCGTAGGATGACCGACAGGTGCTCCCTCCTGCATGATGAAATTAGAAATCGACACGGAAGCCATACACTAAGAAAAACGAACCTGCAAGTATCCCACTTCGTTACATCTGATTTCAAGTATGAGATAGTGCTCGAACATAGATTACTAAAGAAACTTACACGATCCAGAACCAAGAGCGGTTTGCATTGTCGACGCTTGTGTCTGTCCAATATGATTGTGTGCCGTTGTAGGTTCCGAGACAATCCCTGAAAAATTAAGATTGAGTTATGATACATATAAAACATAATAATAAATATTACTCACTCGGCACTTGAAGTTCCACAAACTAAGCATTGATAAGTGCCAAGAACATGAAGATAATTGCTCCATGCTCACGTCGCGAGAAGTATACATTCTTGAAGTAAGAGCCCCATGCATTGATAGCATGATCAACGCCCCATCCAGTGGCGGAAGCACTCTGGCCATCCTTGACTTCAAGTGCGTCACAAAACTTGTAGAACTGTGTATCGGCACCAGAGGTAGGTTGCAGCGACTGCCAGTCCCACAGGTTGTTGCGAACTAGAACACCGGAAATCCAGTTAGGGACTAGAACGTTGCTCACTCAAACACTTCAACTCACGGGCGCCAGCGACATCGTCGAGATGAGTCATATCACCCATCCCGAACAAGTCCTTGATTTCCTGAATGGCAGTGGTATTCTTGCCGCTGAAGACCTTATCGACGCGAGCAATGACTGCTTGGACATCTGCCGAGCAGTTGGCTGGCATATGCTCACGAATGGGCTCAAAGTACTGCCAGAAGTCGCTATAAATTCCGTTAGCTCAATGTCACTATTAAGCGAGAAGTTATACATACAGGATGGCTTCTACCACTCCGGAAGACCCGTATCCGGCAAAGAAGAGGCCCGGTTTGCTAATGGATTAACGTTGGCCATGAAGAGAGCTACTGGTGTAGAAAACCGATAAACTTACTTGACCATGGTCCAGCTGGTGAGCGCACCTAATACATACGAGGCAAAGTCAATAATGATCCTTCACGGAGCTTCTCGAAGATTTACCTGAATAGCTGCCGCCGATCATAATCCAGGGTGCTCTATCCGGGGTCACTTTATCACCTCCGGGCATAGGAAGATTGACGTTCTTCGCGAAGTACTCAAGGTCGTCAATCGCTTGCTGGAGGGTGTGAAGCTTAAGACTCGCGACACTGAGATCGGGAAGAGGGTTGCTGAGGCCGTAGAACCTGTGTTCAATCACAATGGTGCTCGCGTTTTGCTGTTGGGCTTTAGATTTCAGTTAGAACGATTTGACGCCAAGTAGAATAGCAAATGAAAAATCCCGAACCTATGAGCCCATTTATGGTCCTGTTTGTGAGATACCCAGAGTAACCTACACCTTTCCATCAGAGGATAAAGGAAAACAGAGCTTCTGAAGCTTTACCGGCAGCATTGCCTTCTCCTGGAGTCATAAGAATGATAGGTCCTCCTGAATAATTCCGGCGAAAATATCGGTTAGTTCTGCTGGTACTGACAAATGTGATGGTGAACTAACCGGGCTCATAGAACTCGTATGTGTGCCAGAACCTTTGCTTGAAAGTGCCGAGTGATGGGTTGTTGTGGTCGATAAGCTGGTCGAAATAGTACGTGGTGTTGTATGGCGGGAGTACAGTGCCATTACGGCTTACGACAGGTACATCGGGTCCTGCCATGCTCACCATTGGGACAACCGGCGTGCGCCTCATGTTGGCATGCACGCGACCATCGGGCAAGCGGGCGGTGACGAGCTGCGAGACCAAAGACAAAGACGCGGCGAGGGCAGCTAGTTTCCATAGAGTAAGGAAGGCCATCTTAGGGGGCTTTCGAACTGCCAAGAAAGACGGGCAGGGAGTCGAAATGCAGTCCTTGCCTCATATTATATTGTACGGCTAAGGACCCATCGCGAAGCTCAAGTTTAATTCCACATGCACATGCGCATTCCAGATCTAAAGCAAGGATTTCCCGGTATTTCATAGTATTTCCAAAGTTAAGAGAGCGCCAGTCAAATTGGCGATCAAAAAGAAGCATGGTATCAATCGCGCGCGTATGGTGACCGTTTTGCTGCCGCTCCATGTGCCAGTTGAGCATCTCACACAGCTGTAGTCAAAAATAGCAAAAGACTTGGCACACCATCATGTGTTGGCAGCTGCTGGTAGTATGGCTGATCGAAAACACAATTATGTATGAGGATAGGTGGGCATAGGCCAGACGGTTATGGAAAGAAGGGAAACGTAAGATTTGCGTAAGATAAGAAGCAGATTCAGTTCATTTCGGTAACAGCTGACTTCCCAAGACTCACCTACTTAACTCCTTGTCCTGACGGCGGCATGTGGATGGATGGGTTGAATTTGATCCGATGCGTGCTCGTCCAGCGGCGAAGGCTGAAGTTCGCTTGTAGTTGGCACACCAGATCCCCTCTGGGCAACTTTGGGAGCTTCTTTTTACTGTCGGTGGCACTTTTATAAGTGCTTCCTCGGATCCCAATCAACTATGCATTTGAAATCCTGAGGCACAAAATCGACGTTAGATGATTAATAAAAAATATGAAATGCACTTATCGTGAAAGATGAGTGACGTTCACATTGCGCTTCCTTATCTATAGGTCACTGACAGTGCATGGTCTCTGAGCGTGCATGCGGTGGTATGCCGCAATTTGCGATCCGGTCATTTATGGGCATGTGGTCGGTAATAATGTGAAGCACGGAGCGGCGTCGGAGTCCGCTATCGCCCGTAAGTCACCTCTACTCTGCCAGTCTATGCGTCTGGATTCTCTGAGCGTACTGCTTCAACTAAGAGAGCCTCAGATTACTCGTTTCTATGCTTAGGTGCGCTATTCTTTAGCTTTGAGTAGCTCTTTTCTCTCATATGATATCAGATACCAAACCGCAGCAGAGAGAGCCTCCGTGTCAATTGGATTGCACACCACTTTTTCAGTTTCCAATTCAGGCAAGTGCATCTAATGAAAGATGAAAAAATGGAAAAAATGGTCCGAGTTCTTAAGCTAGACAAACTAAAGTCGAGAGATAGGAAATACTTTGGGCATGTACTCTGCTCACCAATTTGAAGTTTATGTTCGACGCTACTGGACGCATTATCCGTCTGCTAGTCAATTGAAAGGGCTGAGAGTCATAATTTGATGCATAGTCTGGTGAGTTGCTCCAAAATACAACGGCGGCCAATAGGCATGAGACTTGAGCAGTACAAGAACAAAACTGAAGCTGCACAGGGGAAAGCTGGAAGGGGTTGCGCCCAGACTATGTGGCAATGCACGTTCCTGTTGCAACGCCATCACGTGTCCTCGGCAATGAAGCGCGTTGTGGGTCCCAGTATTTTTCAACCACGTACAAATAGATGAGCAAACAAAC
>JASFDH010001995.1:0-12463 GCA_036937195.1 Nidularia pulvinata | reverse complement strand
GGGGTGAAGTGTTGGTCACAAGTCAGGTGTTAGTGATGCAAGTGGCGAGTAAACAACGTGTGAATAAGGTTTCAACTGGTGAAGAATGCATTCAATTATCAACGGCCTGAATGCTGCTGGCACTGGGCGCATCTTCAGCTGTTCACTGAAGAGTAAAAAGCATATAAACATTCTTTGGTATACATATGAACGATCAGGAGCGATCCGTAAGCTAAACAGCATGTCTCGAGCGCTCCAAAGTTTGCATTTGCGATACATGTTGGGCAAGAACACACAAAAAGACACTACGATAAACCCTTCATCTCCGTCTGCCAGGGCTTGCACTGCGTCCTCGAGGACCTCTCCCCTTTTTTGGCCCTGACGGGGGTGGCCGCACGAAGGCATAGTCGCACTGGATGACTTGTTCTAACAGAGGAGTACCTGACGCGCCGTCGATTGCTGCCTGGGCATCCGCCATGGTTTCGTACTCAACAAGTGCATATCCCTGAGAGTTGTCGTAACGAAGCGTTAGATTGGGCCAACGCGAACAAGGAATATAAAGCGCGCACCTTCACATAACCCGTCCTCCGGTCAAGGTTGAGATGCAGGTTCTTGATCTCACCGTACTCCGCGAACTTGTCCGAAACATCTTCCTCTGTCGCCTCTTCGTGAACATTTGTCACTAAGACAATCCATCCTTCCACCGCTATAAACAGGTAAAACCATTTTAATCGACCAATGTCCAGAATAGTGTACAATTACGCACATCGAGCCGCCCTTGTGTCCGAGTCCTTCGCATGGGTTGTCTCTACTCGGTCATATGTAGGCTCTGCTGTCACTGTCCCCTCATTTCCACCTGAAAGTTCAATTTCACGAAATGAGCCAGTCGATATTGAGGAGGAATACAGTTTACGCGCCTGTATTTTGGAACCCTCTGCCCCTTCTGCGCACAGCACCCCCCGCTGCGACTGTGAGAAACCTCGAGCATCAGTAAAATAATATATACAGCTCATGCAAACGACTTGCCCTCGTCAATGTTCATCTCATCGTCAGACATGTTGGTTAAGAATGGGATTGCGTGACGACTTGTGATGCAGATTCGTGACACGGAATTGAGGCCGGCTGTCCACCGAAGACCCCCCGGCACTCACGCTAGGCCGGCCGGGAAGAACGACGAATTGCTTTCACTGGCATGAAACGATCCACGTCCTCAATGACCACGGCGTGCTCCTCGTCTCGGAATAGGTTTGTCACCAAGAAGTTTGACGACATCGTTCCAGTGAGCCACCAGCTCAACATTCCCACTCGGAGAGCTGCGCAGCGCTCGGGAGCTACGCAAGTAATCACAGTGAACTCTTCTCTATATTTTTTATGGTCGCCATCCGTCTCAACACCGGGAAGTCTTAATTCTCCATAAAGCACTTACGTCACTTTCGTGAATCTGAATCTGTTACCACCGATTCATACACATGTATGCTTTCTGTTGCAAAAATCTACGCCGTCCACCAACCTCTGACAGCGTTTGTTCCTCGCCGTTCGTCAAACTTTCGCGCTTTTCGCGTTTATGAACTGCGAGTCTGCGACTGGAACTGACAGGGATTTCAAATGCCGATATACAGGTTGCCCCCCATACTCAAGTCCCCCGGAACTACGAACTGGGTTGCTGCAAACGCCTTTTGATTTGATGCGATGTAGTTTGCTTGATCCCGATCCTCATGCCATGCCAGCTTGCAGACCCGTTTATTTGAACCTGCAAACGTCTCCTGATTCGATCGCGATTCATATGTTGCCGAACTTGGTAGGAGTTTCAACCCTGTATCCCTTTCTCTTCTGACCTCATTCGCACACTGTACGGACCGACTCTATTTCTGATCAACCCTTCAGGTCTGCATTGTATAAAGAGAACGCGAGCTCTTGCCGATTCTCTACTCATTGCCGTCCCACTGTTTGCAGCCTATTCCAGTCGCTTTCTGCTCGACTCCTTGCTGCTATCCAATCAAATATGCACCCAATGCCAGTCATCAACCATCCCTGCACTCTGTGCTGCAGGCCGACCTCGATGTGGTGTAGCCGTTGCCAGAGTGCATGGTATTGCTCGCCAGAACACCTTCATAATGTCAGTAACTCAAACTGCTAACCGGCCACGCGACCATTTGGCTAACCTACTACTGCAGGACTGGGCTCGACATAAGAAGGAGTGCATACCTGCCGTGAATGTCAACACCGGCTACAATGTGAACATGATCGCCACCCCTCCACCGGCGGAGCCCCAATACATCACGGTCTCCGCTATTCTATTCGCGCCGGAAGAAGGTGTGTTCCCCTGTTGCTCTTACAGCGCGGCGGCCATGTAACATTTGCTACAGAACGCCCACGTATCATCTCTATAAGCTGTCGACCATCGCACAAACCTTCTCAAGGCATGTGCCCTTCACCTCTGGTGCAATCCCACTTTAGCGATGGCCAACCGGAGGGCATCATCCTGACGCAGGGACTGAATGGCGAGCCACTTCGATTCCCGCTGCACCTGTGGTACTGTCCAGCCGCTCTCCAAAAAGGCGCCCCCGTCAACCGCGCCATCTACCATATTACCTCTGGTGCTGCCCCAAAACCCTGGTGCGGGACTGTCATCGTCTTGAAATTCAACGGTTCTCGACGACAGGGATACTCTGATGCTGGCTCGAACGACCTTCCTGCTCTTTCTGCATATTTCCTGGCCTACAAGTAAAATAGAGACACCGTAAGCCACGCCTAATGCATCGGATCACTTCCCAAATCGCTCACCCCTGTTTGGTCATCTGCAGCTCTTCTCTCGAAGCGTCAGTCGCTGCATTGCTATCTTCACATCGCATTTTTATTTCATTGTAGCATACATTAATCTTTCGTTCTTTACCGCAAAGTTGTTATATTGCACTTAATACATGTATAGAAGCTAGATGCGTGTTACGGCGTTGAAACCTCGCGTGCAACGTTGTTGTGACGGATAAAGGGAACAGAGAGGGCCTTTCGACGTTTCATCTTTTCAGGAGGAGTCACAGGCAGGGGCCAATCATGTGGAACCCATTGGCCGCATCAGCATTAAGTAGAGGCTCAGATGTCCGCCGCATCTTCATATGGACAAGTATGTACGATCTCAGAGTTAGAATGATGTCGATGATCCCCGGCTTGGAAAGGCAAGGCCCTGGAGGGCGCATCAAGAGATGTAAGAAGTTCGATGAACTTGAATCATGAGAAAATGAGTGGACTGCCACACGAACGCACCAGTTCAGTAGTATGGAACCGACAATATGGAGATGCTTGTCCAATGTTTGTTCCTAGAGGATTCTCCGTCTCCACGTGCCTTAGAATCAATTCTTTTCGACAGCTCTCAACAAAAAACGAGGCTATCGACGCACTGCATATGCACCTATGTCCTGACTCCTGAGTCAGGATGCCAGGCGCGACGCACGTACACAAAGCCACCACGCCGAGACCTGCAAATTTTATCTTTCTGAGTCCGTATACTACATGTGAAATTTTTGAAATGTCACCAAAGTCCCCGGCGCCACGGACGCGTTCTGTTACCTGGTCGGAACGCCGGTGTCTGTGGAGTTATGACCTTGTTGGGGCCTGATGTGCTGCAATGGGTAAAAAGCATGTCTTGCAATTTTCCTGTTACTGTAAAGTATGAATACACATAACCTTCCTAGCAAAAGGTCCTTGACTCAGGTATTAGCTATTAGCGCCTCCGCGGCGCCCGGAATCGTAGTATGATGATATGAGACGGTATCTTACAACGTTCCATGGTAGCGCAGCAAGCAATTTTAGACAGCATCATCGTGTAATTATAAATAATATTGTCGCGTGCATTTGTATGAGCGTGCATGATGTCCGCAAGCCCCGTTGACGCACTGTGATTAGCGAGCATCTGACTCACCATGAGAAATCAACTATGAAAGAGAAATTAGCGGATCTTTATGGCCTGTAAAGCTTCTGAAAAACATAAACACGTAAATCCCTGTGCACGCCTGTGCCGTAATGTGTGCGACTCCGAGTTAAATATTCCCAAGATAATCTAAAGCATCTGTTTTTCGGTTTCTAGATGCTGTTACAGCAATTTTAGGATGTCAGATTCGCGGAGTATACAATGCGCTGGCTACTGCTGTATTAAGTAAGACAAAATCTCCAGATGCGATGGGGATGATAAGATTATCTTCGGTCTGAATAAGCGCTGAATTACTGAAGTTGCGAGGACAATATGGAGTTCTATAATAGGAGGTGTCGGAGATGTTTTCAAGAATCAAATAGGCATCAGCTGGAATTAACAGTGTTGTTACAAGAGCAAAAGTCGCGTGACAATATTTAACATGACGTGATTGTGACAAGATCACGCACGCATTGTGACATTTCCCGTTCACTGAACGAACTTGTGCTTGACTAGATATTTTTCTGAACACCATGATCTCCTTCACCTCGTTCCCCGTACGACCAGAAACCGACTATACTCATGTCCGGCATCCTTCGGACGTTACAGGCGATTACGGCCTTATGGATCTTGACAGCGATTATCTGGAAACGGGCGCATCAAAATTGACAAGCCCAGGCGAATCACTCACCTCCTCTCAAGAATACATGCGGTGGGGCCTACTCCGTTACGCTGAAACCACTTAGCACTAACGCAAGGTGAGACAGAGGTCACGGCACGTATGTGGATAACGAGGAAGTCATCGCATCTGTTGCAGGAACCATCGAGCGGGTGAACAAATTAGTGACTGTCCGGGCTATTCGCACCCGGTGAGAGACTCGCACCCGAAAGAGTTCTACATGAAATCTGCCAGCACGACTGACTTTTTTTCTCTTACATGACCCAGATATAACCCAGAGGTCGGGGACCTTGTTGTAGGAAGAATCACCGAGGTCAGCGCATAGCAATTCTCGTTGACCAGGAAGCTGAATAAGCGTATGTGCAGGTGCAACCCAGACGGTGGAAAGTGGACGCAAATTCGCGGCAGGATGCTGTGCTTATGCTGTCGTCCGTCAATCTTCCCGGAGGTGTTCAGGTATGTCACTATCACGAATAAGGCTTAATCAACGCGTTTACCTTGTCCCGGTTCATTTTTATCCAGCGGAGGAAGCTTGAAAGTGACGAACTCCAAATGAGAAATTTTTTTGAGGAAGGAGATCTCCTAGTCGCCGAAGTGCAGGCGTTTTTCTCGGATGGCGCCATGTCTCTCCACACCCGATCCCTGAAGTACGGAAAGGTACATAATTTTCTCCTCTGCCTCGGGGGGTTTCAGACTGTCAACTCTGGCTTCATCAGCTTCGGAATGGCCAACTCGTCACCGTCTCGCCGATTTTAGTTCGCCGCCTCAAATCTCACTTTTTGACACTTCCTTGTGGCGTGGATCTCATACTTGGCTTAAATGGTTATATATGGGTAAGTAAGCACGTCAGAGAAAGCGAGCAGGAGGGTGAAGAGGGGTTTGATACTGAGGCGGTGTATTCTAATCAAAACGATGTTAGTGACTTTAATTTGTGCTATTCGGCATGGTAACTGATACTCAACGTTGTAGGACATCGATGAATCAACGCGAAGCGCCATTTCTCGAGTTACAAACATCATCCGAGTTCTGGCCTCGCACTTTATACCCCTCACAGATACGCTACTTTTGGATGCATATGAGTGGACCATTGAGCAGGCAGGAGATACTAAAAATCTCCTAGAAGCAGATTACGGTGATGCCCTAGTTACGTCTATTACAGCTACATGATAATACAAAATTCATTACATACACAATCGCTTACGCGAAGCGTCATTAATCTTCGTCTCTTTCGCTTTCATCATCTTCCTCCTCATCTTCATCCTCATCGTTTTCATCAATCTCGTCATCCTCGTCTTCTTCGTCATCAAGTGTCTGGTCTTGTGGCATTTGGACGGCCTGCTGCTGCTGCTGAGGGTGCGGGTTGTGATTCGACGCGCCACTTGCCATTTTTCTGGCTTGCATCGCTCTCCGGGCTTCCTCTTTCTCTTCATCTACGGGTAAAAGCTCATCAAGAGCGAGATCCTTCCATCGAAGCGCTCCATTAATTCCACCACCGGCATAACCCATATCTTCAAACAGTGCCCTAGAAAATGGATCATAAGGCGGTCTCGGTCTTGCCGCCGGGTGCTTTATGTTGGTAGGATTGCCATATGGATAAGACGGATGAACCTGCGAAGGCAGTACTGCTCATCATGTTAACCAAAGTGAACAGCGATCTGGACAGGAGAACGCACTGTCTGAGTCGTCTGGATTAGGAGGGACCATATGAGGTGGAATGTCGAGTTCTATACATGAGCGTGAGCATCCTGGTCATGACAACTGCGAAGATAGGTAGCTACCGTCGTCTGATAGCTCCCCTTTGATATACTCGGGCATCTCGATTGTATCCAGTATCAGCAAGTCATTCCGCTTCATGTGCAGGTAGCAAAATGTGAGGTCCTAGATGGGATTCCAGAGCGTCAATAGCATTCAAAGATCACGTTGCTGAGCTGAGGTTACTCACAGTCATATTGATCTAGCATACACATGCCACGGTATGTTACAGCCTCGAGCGTGTTGTAAATGAATGGACGCGAATCCTCGAAAAATCTGCAGTAATTTTCGATATTCTTTCTCTAGATGATTGTTGGAGGTTGGAATTGGAATCACGAAGGACGCGACTGCGACATTGCCGACACGCGTGTAGCATGTCACAAATGGTTTATTGCTTGGTAATAATTGTGACACAAAATACTGAAATACACTGTACAGCATCCAATAATATTTTCGGAGTTTAAACTATAGTTGACATTGTACGAAGGTTCGAAATGCGATTTTTTTTTCATCATGATTTCGTCGCAAACTCATCTGCTAATTCCGCCTCTCTATATGTTATCTATCACTGCCTTGTAACTGCGTATTGACACTGGACTCCAGTAATTGCTTCTATTGCTGCTTGACTGAATTTGTCCACTTCATCTGGGGAGTTCTGAACTAGTTTGTTGGCACTCGTTGAGACCCGAGCTCAATTCGCGACAGTTATTCCCTGTGTGCTTCATATCGCGAGCACTCCAATATTCTAAGTTTTTGTGATGATTCCAGATGAAAGCTACTGTGCCTTCACTCTTCCTGCTATAGCGTCTTCATCCTCGGCACCTTGCCTCCAATGGTCCAGTGACGGCCAACTTCTTATCGTTACGAAATATACCGTGTATATTATGGTAGCTTTTTCTCTTTTGCCTGCTCAAATTGTCCACGTACATCTCATGCTCACTATGTGAGCTCTACAGACGCCTGATCTTGCTCCTATTATAGGCCCTCACTCCAAATCAAGCCGTCCGGAAAGTGTGGCTCTGGGCTGGATGAGAACGGCAATAGAGTTTGATAGGAACGATACCCGATATTGGCCAGAGTTTTCCAACCGTGAGCTTATGAATGGTATTCATATTGACTCAATTTCTTTTGACTGATCAACTGCCATGCTCCAGATTTCTGCGCGCTTTCTATCGGATCTTTGGACTCTTCCTTCCGAGCAGCGGTATGCTCACCTAGCAACTTGACAGAAGATGGGGGGTAGGTAAATTCAATTGAATATGTTTCAAGAAATTTTCTCCTCACAACTTACGAAGATGTGCCGTTGCTCTTTTAAGCACGAACATGGATCTAACTTTATGGGCGCCAGCTCGAGACTCAAATAGATACAAGGCGAAATGGGTCAAGGTGCTCACTACATGCTTACACAGCAAATACTTCGCAATTGAAATGTTCGGTCTCAGATTACCGACGTCATACCCATTTTGACGGAGCAAAATTCACAAGCAGGAGTTCAGTCGCCAACTAAGCAATCGCTTCAAGCACAGACAACCTGTAAGTCCACCGGCTTGAGAGAAGAACAAGTGACACTGATGGTTCCATATGTTTCCTCAGGTGTTGCATGGTCACTTCAGGCTGATTTTGGCATATCCCCTGCTCCTTGTTTAGATGGTTCACTTCTGGTAGTGGGAACTCGCGCGGGAACTTTGACTTTGCTCCGGTATGCCATGCGGTTCGCGTAGATCTGTGCACCATTAAATATAAAAACTATTTCTAGGTTTGAGGGAAGATCAAATCCTCGACATGTCTGCACAGTCGACGTCGGGGAATGGATTACTCATATAGCATTCTCACCGTGGACAGTCGTGGAGGAGGGAAAATGTAGCTTATTCTTGCCACATTCTAATGTCTATGATCAGCGCGAATGCTGATTGTTTTGTTGTAGGCGATGCACAGATAGCATGTGGAACTTCAGATGGTTCTGTTGAACTACTAACGGTGACCCAGTGGTTGGAGCCTCTACCGTCATTCCCAGACTTCAGGCCAAGTTGCACCGTAAAGATACAATCAAAAAAGTCAGCTAAACCAGCTGCAGTATCTGATAAGAAGCGGCTATCCGCGTTGAAATGGTTCGTCATCAAAGATACAGTAAGCTTGCCGTGGTTCTCTAAATATATTAGAAAAAGACTTACAACCGTATTCCCGCAGCTCGTCCTCGTTTATTGCAAACCAAGTTTCGTAAATATGTGGTCGCCCAATTCCTCTTTGGGCTGGACGGGACACCGCTCGCTCGAGCTACAGACTCAAAAGGTCTCGTCAGGTGCATCCTGTTTGAGTCCGGTATCAGGCCTGAGTTACTTGTCTGAGGAGGACCTACTCATTGTATCTTTGACTGATGGCACGATGCACGTGATTCAAAACCTTACGCGCGAGCCCTCCTGGAGTCTCTCGGCATCCGGCAATGCACTATGCAGTGAAAGTCTTTCTGCCATTGCTCGCTCTATATTCAACAAGACAGAACTTGGTAAAGTCACAAAGGCTGACGTAAATCGAATTAATGGCTTGATTTCATATGATGGCCATTCTGACGTTTATTGGATTCACGAGTAAGTACGCCTCCATCTCACGATCATCATATATCCCTATGCACAGCCTTGGTAATTCGCATTTGCTCCAGATCATGCCAGCCCACGGACTGCAGTTACAAATATGATACCAGGCACTTATGCACGTTGGTAATCACACGGTTATCTGACTATTCCCTTTATTCTTTTCTCAATAAAATTTCAGTGGCGCTGAACACAGCCAAAGCCAGTGCGTCTACTATCCTTGATATCCTTGATGCTACTGAGCGAATTTTCTTGCTTGTCTCTCTTTTCTCAGCATCAGGGTGCACGCCCATTCGTATCCTCCATCCTTTCCTTTTGTACATTTTGGATCACCCTGCATCCCACGAAAGCATCGTGGCATTAATATAGATGCAGTCCCGGAGTATAGCCCCAGCTGCCCCTGCACCATTTCTGCAGACAAGGAATTTGGGACCCAAGCTCAGGTCTAATTTCCGGATCAGTCTTAGGACGTATTATTTTGGGCTGGATGGACTCGTGCAGCTTCGGCTGTGCCTTTACTTGGCTGAATTCTTATGGGCAAGTCTTTTGTATATTTGTATAGACGAATAGCTGACGTCTCTCCACTAAAGAAAGTCAGCTCTGATCTAGGCATACGAGATGCCAGTGGCCAGACAGTTTCCTATATCTTGCAAACCATTTGGCGCATCGTCTTGCTTAGTTTGGTTCACCATGTTTCCGCAGTCTCTGAGGCACTAATCGGTCAGTTTGTTATGGACCTCACTCCAGTAGAGCTATTTGACCTAGTCTTCACAGACGATGATATGGCCTTCGTCATACGGATCGCCCATCAAGCATCACTCCTCAGCTGCTCTCCCCAGCTTATCCCACAGACGCCAGAGCTTATTAAAATCAAAGAGGTCGCTATGGAATCTCTCAAAGGTCGAGGGGGTTCAGCCCAAAGCGAGTTGGAAGAGCCTTGCCCGGCTTGCGATGCCAAAATTGCATTCGATGGTGAGAACATGGCTTGTTGTCAAAATGGCCACTCTTGGTGTAAGTTTATACTGATGAGGATCTGTCACGGTCATACCTACTAATTGATCCTGTAGCTCGCTGCTCCATTACCTCCTTTTTAATATCGACGCCGATGATGCGGTCGTGCAGTGGCTGCTCTCGAAAAGCGTTTTTGCCTCTTTCATTCAAGACCACCTCCCACACTCCAAACTGGTTACCCACTCAAGCCAGGAGCTGGATAGTAGAGGAGCTTCTTGAAGCCGTTAATCATTGCTTATTTTGTGGCAACATTTTTGCTTTTTTTTTGACGAATGACTGTATGTTCCCTTTGACCAGGACTTAAGATTACTCCCTGTTATTTGGTTCTCAACCGCAACATTGTCATATCCCAATACCCTATTGACATCTCGTAGTTCATTAATACCTTCTAATGTTCTGCACATATCTTGTAATCTGTCGGTACTTATATCCATCTGTAAGGTGCAAAGTTCAAACTTGTTATAATGCTATGCAGAGGTGTATTCGCAGTTTGTTACAATTGTGGGTATCGGTCGCAGAACTACCAAAAGTTCAAGAAATCGCCTAGGCAATATACTATTCGTTCTTCAGCTCCTAAGCCTAAACAAAAGTTTGCAGCTTCAAGAAGTCAGGGGTACCGAGTCCAGTGACCTACAGGGATATGATAAATTAGCGCTTTTCAAATTGAAAAAACTGAAAGCTGCTTACAGGGTCCCATCCTTTACCGGCGGTGAAACCTATTTACACGCGGAGGGAATGATTAGTACCTGACCACGGCTAATCTACACCATAGCAAACTCACCTGTCGTGCCACAGCCAGGGTTGGAGCCGGAAGTGATGTCGTTGAAACCGGTTGAGGCGGTGGAGTAGATAAGCGGGTTGATGAAACCTAGCGAGGTCTTGTTGTTCGCTAAACGGAAATCATTCAAGAGGGCGAACACTCCAGCGACGGTCTGTCCAATAGGATGTGAGCATTATATCCATTTCGTTAATTACGGGCAGGAATGTCGCACAGGAGAGCTGGCGCTGGTTCCTCCGACGGAGGTGGTGCTACCACCAATCACGACCTGGAAACCGTTTCCTTGTGCTGAAACGTCAGGGTATGCCCGTCCGGTTGTGCTAGATGTGTAAATGTTGAGGAGTGGCAGTCGAACTCATAGAATAGCGTCTTACTTGTAGAGTCCAGCAAACTTGGTGCCAAGACCTGTCACGAAAGTGCTCACAGCAGTGGACTGGTAAGAGGGGCGGGTGAAGTAGCGGGAGAATCCGCCGCCGGAGAAGCTGACTGCGACTTCTGGGTTGACTTTGGTGGTTCCACCAACTGCGGTCACGAAGGGGCAGCTGTAAAAATAGCTTAGCGCTGCCATATATAGCATATATTGCGTAGATGCGGACGCACGATGCGGGGAAAGCAGGCTGGAAGATCTTGGAATTCTTGCCATCGTTAGTGAGACAGTCGCCACCGCCAACGCTGGTTTTATCATCAGTAAAAGCCTCAGAATATGATATCATATACTTACCCGAAATCGCCACTAGAGAAGAATACGGTGGTGCCGCGGGCGCCAAGTTGAGCAAAGAGATTGCAAACAGTGGTGGCGTAGTCCAAGGGCACCTGTCAAAAGGTTATCACTAATATTCTAAAAAAAGGCTTGAAAGTGCGGACTGTCTGCTCGTCATCACCGTAGGAAGTAGTGATGACTTGGGGGATGGAGGTCTGGTTCAGGATAAAGTTCAGCCAGTCCAGGTACGGCTCGTTGGTGTCTGTGGTCGTCTGAGAGTCGGGGGTGAAGGGGGGCGACCCACCGGTGCTGTCAGTTTGCAAGATGTTTAGTATCTGCATCTACAGCCGCATGGTAGATAAGAAACTTTACGTACCTGTAGTAGACATTCGGGGTAGGGAACGAGATACCGGTGGTATATTGGATGTCAAGATTTGCCTGCCATTTTTCAGTACGACAGATGCGGTGTCGGACGCAGCATTACATACCTCTGTGCCAGGATCTGACTGGGTATCTAATCCGCCGTTGACCAGGACAGTGGTATAGCTCGAACCAGTAGCATCAGTGCGGAACTTCTTGAAGAAGGTCTATGTAATTTCAGGTTCAGTGATCAGTTATACAACTTGAAAGTGAGGGAATTTAATTCTTGCCTGCAGATCGGCCCGATTTGCAAACTCCTCCAAGTATCCGGAAACACCCAGCTTGTTCACGCTGGTCGCCTTCGGCACGTACGAAACGGTATTGTACAGGGCTCGCAGGCATGCAGGGGTGATAGTCGTCGCGCAGCTGGACGGGACGGCGGCGGTGCCCAAGGCCGCGTCGTGCGTGAAGTCATTCGATGCAATTGCCTTGATCTCGGGCTGGAGGAAGTTGGTGGCGCGCATACTGCGCATGGTACCGAAGTAGGTAGTGGGTGCGACAACATCTACGTGCGAGTGCAGCGCGCGGGGAAGTGAGTACTTCAGAGTGCGAACTACGCGTTGGCCAGATTGAGCGTGGTGGTAGACATTGTACTTCGCGCCAAGCATGCGCTCTGCTTGAGCAACAGACACGCGCAGGGTGATCCAGTCGC
>JASFDH010001994.1:0-12466 GCA_036937195.1 Nidularia pulvinata | reverse complement strand
AACATAGAAATCATGCCTGAACGACGTTCGACTGGAAAGAGATCCCATACTGTAAGTAATGATCAGTAATGTTGGTGGCGCAGAGGAATACATAGAACATACTCGGTGAAGGCTTTCTAGCTTTAGAAGAATCCGATAACAAACTCTCGTAGAAGTCAGGAGGAAGAATTCGGGATGTTGCTTCTACTGGACCCAGTGCATGCATTTTGAGATAGAGGTGGATTGACGCAAGTTCTAAGACCTGTTTTCATTCCCGTTATAACGCAAATGAAGGTAAAATGCGCCATAGAAGGTCCGGGGATAAGGTTATTCGGAATCCACGGCCATGTCCCATGGTTGCATTGGAAGACCCGTTCTTATCTCAGCTTGACGAACGAATCGGACGAATTGCAAGCGCATCCAGGATAAGTAACGTTGTGAGTTGCTCGATACTCTACTAATGAAATTGATATGTGCCGAAAACAGTAGCCATCATGCCATTGAACAATAAGTTTAACAGTCAGCGCTTGGTTGAATGATTGTAGGAGATATAATTAAACGGCACATTAGAGCTCATATTTCCCAGAATCTGGTCTTGTTTCGTTTAATGGAGGTAACAGGATTCAGCTCGATAGAGTCCAAGGATTTGATGACATATAAGTAGCTCGTATGTAACTCGCATAATGATGAATGTAACGCCCGGCGCATTGCGAACCTGAGATCGATTATTTGGCATCATCGACCAAAATCAACAACGAACATTCCGTGGTCCGTTCCGATAACAGTGCCATGTGGCCCGTTAAGCAGTCCCGCACCCGGGCCGTGATTTAAAGCTATTAACATCATTCAGCAGAGAGAGCCCCGACAGATACCTAAGGTATTGAAAGTTCTTCGGTATCATCGAATTTAAAACGATGGTGGAGTCGCAAGAGAGTATTTATCTCTCTAAGTACACCTTGTCTTGAAATAGGTTAATTGTCATACATGATTTTACTGTATGCTCCCGAGTCGTGCGTAGTTAATAAACACCGGTGTTCTTCCCCTAGCTGCCATTTTGTAGTTAGATTCATTTAGTTCATAGTACATTACTTATCCCAATATAATTATACGCTTCCGTAAAGGTAGAGAAGTGTGAGATAATAATACATAGGTAATACTCTATACAAATTTGATGGTACATAGTAGTTTAAGGCAACTTGTCTTATGTAGTAGTCTAATTTCCGTTGACAACGTCCCTGGTGATGTGATGATAGAAATGTTCGTGAGCAATGAGTACAAGTATCCAAAATGTTGTGCATCCGTAAAAGAGTCGATAATCCAGCCAACCTGAGCCAAGACCAATATGACTGATGTGAGCGTGAAATGTTTGAACGTTGATGTGTGCCCATCCCTGAGCATGTGGGCCAAACCTGCCGCAAGTCATAACTTTGGTAACTGAGGCACCTTTCTGGCACGTTTTAAGAGATAAACGGCCACAAGTATGGCGGCGATCACGACAGCCCCTACAGCCCCTAAAGCATAGTAGAGGGCTGGAGATTTCGATTTAGTGGTTGAATTTTGCTGCTCCTTGAGACCTTTGGATCCAGTGGTATCTATTCCTCCAAGGCGAGCGTTGACAAAGTCAGAATGAGCTGCAATAAAAATCAACATCGCGGTTGCAAACATTTAAATAGCATAAGGTCAGTACTTACCTCGCGCTGGGTCGGTTATTGAAAGAAGTTGAACATACGGATTTTCTTGTTCAGTAGATCCAGCGACAAAATTTCCGTAATTAAATAATGAGTAAACATTTCGCACTGCAAAATTAACGGTATCAGTTCAATTCCTGAAATTAGAGGACTGCCACACACTAAATGACATTCCTAGAATCATATCGTAATCCACGACATCCCTGTCGTAGATAAAAGGTTGAAACTGAAAATAGGTTTAGTGATAAGAAGCTGAGACTATTTTTTTTTTTTGTAGCGTACCGTTCCAATGCAGCAGTCTTCTCCGTCTGCGTTCTTAATACCATCTAACCCAAGCAGATAGGGTGCCCTAACGTTAACATTAGTCGATGAGAGCAAAACAGTGACGAGTCACATACATAGTCATATCTAAAGGATGCATACGGTACTCCTTCCCGCCGAATAAGTATGTGATGTTCACTTCTTGATCACAGGGGACGATCCAAGTGGAACCGACTTTCTCCAAGTTATCAACGTATTCCGCACCATAAAACCTGCCGTAGATAGCATCGGCTACAGACCTGAACATTGGCAGCGTCAGCGGTTGCGAAAGACATGAAAACGCGATCGATACCGTGGAACTTGTGGAAAGCTAAATCCGCAATCCAGAATGACAGTAGCATTCTCGGTCGCAGAGTATTTTACTGAAGTTCGAATAGGTATAGGTTCACCGTCAGGTCCCAAAATGCCATCACGGTCCAGTAGCGTTTGTAGGTGCTGATCGCTAGCCTGATTTTCTGCGACACTCGTAATTGGAATCTTGGGTTGCTCAATAACTTCACGATAACTATCCAGTACTTCTCCGATTGTAAGGCTCCCGAAAGAAGAATTGGCCGGATCTAACACAGGTAAGTGACAGATCCAGCTAAATGTAAGGCTGAGAAGCCTCACCACTGTTGCGCCCCAGAAGAACCGTGAAATAATTGGAAGAAGTCGTATTCTGAAGGAATATACGGTCCAACACTGACATCGCAGAGGTAGCTTTCATTGTGCGATAAATGAAAGAACCAGAGTTCGGCCCCAGCCCTATACAATAAGTTAGTCTTCTGAGGATGCAGGGAGTTTGACAGCTTGCCTAAGATACCGGTTCCTGAGGTATAGTTCTCATTGGGCGTAATCTCAACTATGGGAGTACATTCGTACTGTTAATTCGGTGGAAGGTTAGCATGAACTCACGGAAAGCCTGGTTTGGAATTTTATATCCAGAGAAGTCAAGTGAGGCTGTCTTGACTGGCCCTAAATGTTAGGCACGCTATGTCAGTCAGGAGTAGAACTGAGCACCTCTTCATCATGCTCTTACCTTCCACGCCACCAATCGCGTAAAGTACGCTTGCCGTATGTCCAGTGTCGTTACTATTCACTATGCTTCCTGCTACCCAAAGGTCCGAGCTGTGTAGTTAACGCGTTGAGTCAGTACTGAAAAAGTGGACGCTTTAACATTACGCACCTTCCCGTGTCAACAAGCATGTGGAAACGTTGGCCACCAAGAGTGATGTCGACATAGTACCCCAGATCTGCAGAATTGTCCAACTGAATACCTCCTCGTTTAGTGAGTTCTCGGGCTGCCAGTAAACCTCCGGTATCTATCCCACTTCTCCCGCGATTCCGAAAGTCTAGTTGGAGAGCACAGATGCTCCTAGCTGCCCACAAAAGAATAAGGTGGACATAAGAGCAGGCAAAAAGATGTCGCATAGAGCAGGGAGAGGGCCGAACGCGCAGGCAAGAGGAGACAGGACTCCGCCGCCGGCCCCTTTTGAGTGGTTAGTGAAGAGCAGCTGTGTGGGCATGTTGCCAACGCGTCCGATTAGCCTAAATATAATAAATGCAGGGACTAGTGCTGTTATCCGTTTCGGCTCGTCGATCGCGTTTTAGCAATGGTGACGGTAAGCCACGTTCTTCGGGCAGGTTACTCAAGCAGTGACAAGCGGGCGTCGGTTACGCAAAAATTAGAGTCAGACCCTGGGACAATGAACGGAGCACCCTACTGAGCTCGAGAAATACAAGCTTCAGCTGCTTGCTTGCCATCGGGGAGAGCTAAAATGCTGTATGTATTGAGAATATTAATCAAGTTCCACAAGAGTTCCAAGTCATGAGTTAAAAAAAAAGGCCGACAAGTTGTTGAGCTTCGATCGCGCCAAGCTCCTAAGAGGCCGTGCCGACCTATTATCAAAGTAATCCGTGACGTTATCGCCGCCCGTCATCGAGTTCGGTTACCGCTGCTTTCCTTTCCGAGTAACAGCGTGCGCTTTGCAAGCGCTTAGACATTAGGAGTCAGCGCTCAGCTGATAAGCCTACACATAAGAGTGGTTATCTTCATGTGAGCAATAAGATTACTTGCGGAATCCTCAGTCCTATACGCGCCGCTGGCAGAAACGGGTTCAGCGCGGCAAAAACGCATCTGCACCCCTCTCAAAGGTACCATCCTTATCAGCTCCTGAATTCTAGCACAGAATCCAGATAGCCTGATTGACAGACAGCCACGAACGATACAACGCCACTTGCTTGCTCGGTATTCACAGGAGTTTAAGAGACAGGAGAGAGCAAGGAGAGAGTAGTTGAAAGGGGGATCGGGATTCACAAATGATGGCGTACCTGCGCCAACTGCTTAGACTAGAAGCCAGACCATGAAGAAGCCGTGAAAAAAGTTATTTCAAGGAGTACGCTGAAGCAACTTTGGAATTAGATCAGAAACAGCTTTAGCTATAAAAAAGTGAATTCAGCATCTTATACTTAAGTAGACATTGCGGGTAAACCACATCTCAAAAGACAGCATCCTAAAAACAGATTTCGTGAAATTTCAAAATGTAGACCCCCATGGAAGGGAAATTATAGCAAGTACGAGGAACACGCGATATAAACGTGGATGATAGGTCAGGAACGCCATGTAATAATGTGAGTACCAGTGCCTTGCCATTCACTGGGCAGTGTAGAGCGCTACACGATGTGCTGGCGAAGTGAATGAGAGCGCTTCGAATGACAGCGGTGGCAACAACAGCTCGTGACGAGGAAACAGTAGGCTATGTTGAACAGCTCTAGAAGTAGACCCAAAAGTCGAATGTCTACTTAAGGTGAGGACACTTTTCCGGTTCAATTCCGGTTTCTCAGTTACCAGTGAAGTGCAAAGACGGTTGACGGTGAGCACACAAGCAGTTGACAGTGAGCGTCAAGAGCGTTGACGAGGTTGATGGTTCAGTGCAGAGACAGTTTCGCTTCCCCCTAAAAATATCCCTTGCATTCGTGAATGAGTGATTCAACATTGCCAGAAGTCACCTAATAATAATGCAAATCATAACTGCTTCTTCAGTTGTCACATTATCGCCACTTGGAGGAGTTCCAGCATTGAATGAATCGGCTAGATTGAATGTAATTTCGCGTCATAGTTCATGAGTCCCCGAGTCCTAGGTATCGCGCAGAGTGAAGAGCCTTGGTAGAAAGCAAGATCCTGCTCCTATGCGGTGGTGGTACTTAGAAGAACGCAACACGAGGCAGCACAGCTTTGGACACTTTGTCGATGCTTGAAACACATCACCGAATTTCATCGCCGCCGTGAGAGCTGCGAGACAAGCGAGCAGGGGAACGACATACCATTCATTTTGACACCTACCAGCCTTCCACTTCCATCTCCACCAGGCTCCTTCCTTCAGCCCACACTCGTTATCCATCCTTATCCGTTCCTTTGCTTTCTCCTCACTTTCCAGGGTCCCCACGCCCAACTTTCTTCGTTTCTCTGCTAACGCCATACGCGACTCAGTATGCGCTCTCTAATCCCGCTCTCCCTCCTCATTCTTCTCGACGCCTCGGTGGTGTATGGCATCCGCGTCCCATTCGACGTACGCATCAACACGAATCCGTCGACTTCGCTATCCCGACGCGGGACGCCTATACCGATATCCAATATCGCAAATGCCCAGTATATTAGCAATCTTACCGTTGGAGGCGTGCAATTACCGGTACTGCTGGACACTGGAAGGTTGGTGCCTCCTCATATTCTTTATGAATATTCGCTGATAGTGCATTAGCTCCGATTTATGGGTGTCCTTCCCTTCGACCCGCCCGACGAACGTGACGGATACGGGGAAGTCAGTGACATTGTCGTATGCGGTCGGAAAGGCTTCAGGTGCGCGACCTCCTATCCACCAATAACTATTCTTCTTGACTGCTTTCAATAGGCAATGTCCAGACTACCACCGCCAACTTTGGTAACTTCACCGTCAACGACCAAGCATATCGTGCGTCCCACTTATCCTGCTGTTGGGATAAACGCCTGATGCTCGATGTTGCACGCTAGTCGAAGTAGCTAACATCAGCACATTTACCGGTAATAATAATGCCCAAGGGTACTACGGTCTCCTAGGTTTAGGCCCCAACGATGGCAGCGTCATCCGCAAAAAGCTGGGCGATGGCCCAGGTGATAGCATGCTTAGCCGGATATTCAACCAGGACAAAAGCACCGCCAACTATATCACCTTCCTGCTTGACCGGTCGGGAGACCAGACGGATGCGTTCAAGGGCCAATTCACCATCGGTGAGATCGTCCCCGGCTTCGAGAACATCACCAGCATGCCGCAGCTGGATGTGGAGACTGTCACTAAGCTTCTGGAGTCGGGCAAGTATTTTGATTCTTTTCAGTTGGAATGGAACAAGGCTTACACGGAAGGCGTGCAGATCAACATTGGCAGGCACTGACTGACAAGAACAACGGTATCATCGGCCCTGATGGTCAAGCCATCATCCTGGATTCTATTGTGCCGAAAGCACCCGACGGTCAATTCGTGGCTGTCCTCGACAGCGGGTACGAACTATTCCATTCATCTATGGAATCGCAACTGATCGACCCACATCATTTAGTTTCACCTTTTCGCAAGTCCCCCGCGATGTCTCCGATGCCATCTACGGACGCGTCCAGGGTGCGGTCTATGATTCGGTAAATGAGTACTGGACCATCCCGTGCGGCCAATATCTCAATGTCACCTTCATGTTCGGCGGCATCGCGTATCCTGTGCACCCCCTCGACCTCGTAGACGACAACTTCGGCAAGTTGGACAGCACGGGCAAGAAAATCTGCATTGGCGCCGTATGTGACCCCACTTTAAAAGTGTTATGTATTTTTTGTTGACGTTTTTATCAGTTCCAACCCATCACGTCTGCATTCTCCATTCTTGGGCATTATGATATGATCTTGGGAATGAGCTTCCGTGAGCAATCTGTCGTTTCTAGCTTGACTTACTCCCTGAAGACGATTATTTTCACAGTGAGAAATACCTACACCCTACTAGACTTCGGTGACTGGGTCGACTCGAGCTCGCAGAACACCGGGCACCCTTATATCCAACTAGCGTCTGTGACAAACTCCGTCGCGGCACGCAACGACTTCATCCAAACACGCCTCAATGGCCAAGATACAACCGGCGCCTCCCAGTGGGCCCTTCTCCCCGCTGACCAGATGCAGAAATCCCCTGTATCAGCAGAGGAGAAAAAGAAGAAGTATCAGGAGATGATCCTCAGCCGCTGGCCGTATATCCTCGTCGGGTGCCTGGTGTTCATCCTTCTCGTTGTTGGGCTGTGCATCTGGAAATGCTGCTGCAAAAGAGGGAAGAAGAACCCGAATTCGAAGAGCAAGAAGGGGATGTTCTCGAATAAGGCTGCAAGCTCGGCGTACCTTCCTCTCCAACATCCGCCAACACGGGAACATGGCGGGCTTCCTCCACAGCAGTACCCTCAATACCAGCCGAGCCACGGGGACTATGGGCACGGGGGACACGGTTACCATGGCCATTCATAGTTATGTTCAAATTTCGAGGCATTTTTCTTGTGTTACATTATTTCATACTTCGGATTCGGCTGCTTGACGGACTGCCTGCATGCATAGGATACTCGCTGCGCGATACAGCTATGTTATACCAACCCAAAATACCAACATACATAACTATAATATGACTGACTCTACAAGAAAAATGCAATTGAGAAACTCCTAAGCTCTGAGTCCTCTAGCGTCTGTGGTATACTAATGCTAAATTCAGTCGGTGTGTGATTGCCAAGCGTTCGTCAACCACTGTTCCACAACTTGGAGCTTCTGGTATCCCTTGTCTCCCATAAATCCACCAACCACCAAAATGAAGTGCGCCAAACACACGGCGGCAATGACCGCAGCCACCTGTGACAGCGGATACACCTTCTCCTGCTGCACCTGCTCGATCTCGATAGGTATCTCCTTCGACATCTCCGGCTCCGTCTCCTCCATTCCAATGCTAGCAAACAGCCCCGAATTAAGATCGAATGCCGTATTCGCCTCATTGACGATCGAAGCTAGAGAATACGTCACATAAGAAGCAGTTAGTGTCGACCTTTGTGAAGCACAGCGTTCAGGGCGCGAAGACTGAGTTGAGTGCCCCTTACCTTTCACATCCATGCTTCGATTGCCTCCAGCATTCATGCCATCGCGGAACCAGTCCTTGATGCGCTTCATCTCACCCTGCCTTGCTGGCTTTGCCGACTGGAGTTCCTTAAAGGCGTAAAAGGATATGCCTTGGCCCAACGTTTCGTCGAGGTTGTATGCTTTAGCTATCGTACGGCGGATGGTCTGGCCTCCACTGAGATCCCCGAGGTAGCGCACGTAGGCGTGGGCAAGAAGCGGTGAGGGATCGGCAGCGTCCGCAAGCTCCTGAATGCGGGAGATATAGGCGCCCAGGGCTGGTGGCGCTGATGCTATTAATGAGACATGCGTGGGGTGGTGCTTCCATGATGGCTCTTCCACTTCCAGTAGGTAGGAAATGTCGGCTGCTAATGCGGGTGCTCGGGCAAGCAGGGTAGGATTGTAGGTAGGTTCCAGTGTGGGATGCGTAGAATGGCGGTCTAGTGCTCGTTCGAAGGTGCTAATCCGTAGTGAGCGTGCACGCCATGAAAAGAAAGTAAAGGGGCTCACTCGTAGACGTGCCACAGCATCATGAGATATCGAATATAGTCATCTCGCGGGAGGTGACCACTCAGGAGTAGCCTCGCGCCCTCGCTGTTCTCTACGGTCTTGTGGGCCTCCTTGGTGCTCTCGCGGAGGAGGGTGGCGAGGGGTTCGGAGAGGTCAAAGGCGATGGGCATTGCAGAAAAGACAGAGAGGAAAAGAACGAAGAGAAGGGATTTGTACAGGCCAGATGTACAGGTAAGATGTGGTGAGATGACGTGCTGTAGGCCAAGTATTTCCAGATACAGGCGATACGCGCAATACAGGGCGGTGCCGATCGAAGGAGACCTGAAATCGTTTTCGTGGGTCTGGAGGCACCTTTCTGAGCCACCGTGAGCAATTCCGACTCAGGTTGATCAGCATCCAATCATTTTTTATCAGATAAGCATTGCAAACATGGCTACAGATACAATTACACTTCCTAACTAGGTTCATATTTCAGTCCTTAAATCGTTCCGGGGGGTGGGAGAATGCGAAGGTCGTAAACTCCCCGGAGTCTAGCGTCGTAATCATCAGGCCCCCGACTCAAAGGCCACCCGGAGACTCCGCAGAGAACAGCTGTGAATCGCAACATCAGCACAGCACAGCCATCTTGAATGAGCATTCACGCTTACAGCATCCACGTTCACATGTGCCGTGCTCGGTGTCGGGGGAATTGAATTAGAGCGTGCTCGATGAGCACGCTTCATCTCACCTGCCGTGCTCCGGATATTCGACGTGGAGGGGAGGGGAAGCGCGTCGCCAGCTGGCGGTGCCGTGGACGTGTCATGCTTTGCACTTCCTTCGGGGAAATCATCATCATCTTTCGTGCTTCCCATGAGAACCCCGCCACCAATTACCCGCCACGGGATGGGGAAGAAGCCCTTCTGCGAACGGTCCTCTCGCGCAGATTGAGGCTTCGGCGGAATGCTGGTTTGATACTTCGTCTTTTGCTGCGGAATAACAAGTGGCCATGGCACACCTGGTTCGTCATGAATGCTGCGTCCAGCTGTTTAGTTTGGTAATAGCGGAGATGTTCGCCAAGACCTACAAAGTACAGAGGTCACCTGCGGGACATGTATTTCCTGACTGATAATACTTGCACGGCTTAGCTATAGAGAAAGTATTAAAAATAAACCAGGTTTAGTTCCTTGTGAGCTGACAGCAGACTTACTTTTAAACTTCGTAGCTTTATGCCTGCTGGCCGACCGGGATTGACTACGAGAGTTAGGCGAGCTGGGAGACTGCCTTGGAGAAAAGGACTGCCATTTCGCATGCTCCATTGGCACTGGCATCGCTACATTTGGATCAAGTGAAGGGTACACAGGCGGGATGTGGACGGGGGGAGACGTCTCGTATACCCGAATGCGGGACTGGGGGGAGTGCGAATGCTCGATGTACTGAGGATCATCGGCTCCATACACGAGTTCCTCAGGCTCCGAGGTGGACAGAGCCGTGGAGTTGGACGAGCAGGTCGAATCCCGTGAACGAGCCGACGACATGTACACTGGAGCGGATGGAGGGCCAGAGAAGTTAGTGGGATAGGCAGAATGCGGAGCGACTGTACTGTAAGAAGGCCACGGGGGATAAACTGGCACGACGTAGCTGGCGTACACCGGCGGCCCCTCTGCATACACCGCTGGATCACCTCGGAACCCTGCGAGACATATCAATGCTCATATCATGCTATGTAAAACGAAGACGAACCATTAGGTGGTTCACGAGTAGGCGGAGAATATGCAACATGGGCCTGGGGAGGTTGGATGGATTCCGATTCTGCGCCTGCTGAAGTTAGCATGCTAATTTCGACGAATTCTGAGGCGAACGACTGACCTTCATGCCCATGTCTGAATCGGCAGGAGCTCCCATTATGACAGTGTCCGGCAAGATAATATCTGCATGGCGCAGGGCTTTGAGATACAGCCGGGACTGCCAGGACGTGCGCGAAATCGCACGCTTCCGCTGGGAGTGGGCATTTCATATTTTGAAAGAATTTACATGGTTTCGCTGGAATGGCACTGTTAGCGATAGAAAAGATTGACACAGATAACGCACTGTGTCTTTTCTTCAGTTGAGGCTTTCTACTAGGAGGAGATTGGGACATCATTGAAATAGTTCGATGCAAGAATTCGAGGTGACCTGATAGAAGCAAAGGCACAGCGTTGGATACCGGCTTAGAGGCAACCAGTGGCAACGCTGGGAAGAGGCTGGTGCACAGTCCTGCCGAACACCGAGAACACCTTTAAGACCTCCCAGAGACAAAGGTGGACTTATCGGCCACTTTGCACTTCTATCGACAATGGGTTCAACCCGATCGAAACCACACCGTATGTACAAGCGGGTCACTGCGTTGTGTATACTTAAAGATGGCCCACGTCCGCACATTATAAAGTTTAGGCCCACGAGGTGGTTCAGCGTACTCTTCCAGTAGAGCCATAGTACGTTCAGGCCACTTCTTCATTTCAGGGTGACCCAAGAATAAAGTGATCCGAGTTGCAAAAGACAATAAGAGCGGAATCAGCGCGAACCACGGTGTGACCGATTGGCGTTATTCCCAGTGGCAAATATAAACCGCCCTATAACATTGGTGATGTTGGTTATTGTTAAGCGAATGAATTTGGGACGCGCGTTCCTGGCCTTATTGTTAAAAGTAGAGAGCCCACGTTCGGAAGATCTGAAAACCAGGCGTCGAGATCTGATTACGGTTACGAGGCTTCGTCGAACGCACGCCAGACTGAGTCATTGTAGAGGTTAAGTACACGGAAATCAGCCTCTGACCAGTAGAATACGATGCAGCTTGATAGGAGCCTTCCAATCCAGAACCAAGTTGGCCTGGGACCATGTACAATCTGTCTTTCTTAAGCACTGGTAATCCAATTGTTTAATCTCGGCGTAAGATGATAACCTCCATGGATATGTAAGAAGGCACATTATGACGGAGATCTCCTAGAACCGGATGTAAGACTTAGAATAAGGATTCTCGGTCAACGTGATTGATATCGGCGAGCGTGTGTCGAAAAAATAAGGCAAATCGAAAGCTTCAGTGCCAATGCCGTCATGAATTTCGACCATGTCCAGCAGGAGACCCGAAGATCCGTTTCTTTGACGTTTGTGTTGCACTTTGATGATAGTTGAGAGAAGGGGAATTTTGACTAGGCTGATAGCGCCTGCCGCGGACTGACGCGCTCCGAAGTGAAATGACAGAAAAGGACGCAGGCAGTAACGAAGGCGCGTGACGTCACGCTGAAGGCTCAGGATACATCTTGTCAATATTTTCGTGTTCAGGCTCACAAACTCAGAAAATGCCATGTTATTATCGTAAAAGAGGAGGAGCAAGTAAGTATGGATCGCTAATAACGCTGCTTATGGTGGTATATATAGTACACTTCGAGTTGGGAGATGAATAATTTATAGCTGCCGAACCCAATAGGTTGAGGCCAAGCGGTCATCAGAAGGTCGTGGTCGTGGGACTTAAGGGACTACGGTCATGAGTGCCCTTCATTAGCATGGGAGAGTAAAGGTGTTCGTTCAGTGGGCACGGAGGTGGCAGCAGGAGCCTCGGTTTCGTCTTCGACGGGTTCAGCTTCGACAGCAGGTGATTGGATTACTGGATGAAGGGGTTGGGTGACATCGGCCTTGCAAATTGGACACTACATGAGTAGACAGAGGGTAAGAATGAATATTAGATGACTGGGCTTCGAAGACATACCAATTTCTTGCGCTGAATTAACCACTCGTCGACCTCCTGAAGGTGGAAGATGTGATGACAAGGGAGCACTCGCACTTTATCGCCGGGCTCGAATTCAGATAGACATATAGCACATTC
>JASFDH010001993.1:0-12466 GCA_036937195.1 Nidularia pulvinata | reverse complement strand
CTCTTATCAACTCAGTTGGTGGAAGGTGACTCACCAGCCTACTGATGATGACATTCTTGGCCAAAAAGCACTTGAATCCTGCCTTTGGTACCACTGCTTACAGCTGGAAAAATCTTTGAAAGATGGGCCTCTCTCCAAAGTGCTGATCACTCACATTCCTCCTCTCAAATTCTTCTCTGCCAATGTCAGTGCTGATTCCAATTGTACTTGGTGCTGTGTTTACCACTCCCTTGCAACTGATCTCTTGGGTGAGCTCAAGAAAGTAAAAGATTTTGCAGCTGCAATGCTTGTATCTTCAGCCAACAAACATCATGTTACCTCCTGTTGAACAGTAGGCTTCTTCCTGCTGCATGAGACAGCCATTTTGAAGGAAATGGATTCCATGGCATCAGCATCAGCATCGGCATCTATTCCAGCTAACCTCCTAGGTCCTGGATCCCAAACAGTCAAATTGAGTTGGCACATTGCCCAGCAGGCTTCCAAAGCCCTCCAAAAGCTCAGAATATGCCAGTGTTGTCTCATAAATGGACCCGGGGTGAGAGTCTCACCTGAGAAGACATTCTAGGTCTTTGACATGTCAGCAAGTCCCTTCCACTGATCTGCAGCATCTGGAGCACTTTAGGTCTCATTGGCTCACTCCTTCCTCTTCAAATCATTCCACAATGTCCTCCCACATATCATTCTAGGTGCAGGCTGCTACAACCACATGGTGACAATGCCAATGCTAACTCACACTCACTTCCTTGCAATATTCCAATGGCAAGGGTGGGGAGTAGCAGTGCTGGCACTGCAAGCAATTCCAATCCTTCTCACCATTCTTACTCTGCAGGCACTGCTGCCTCCATGTGGCTTGCTGACAACTCTTCCAATGCTGGCTCACCACTTGCCAATGCCAGCTCACTGGTGGAGGGCAATGTTGATGCTGATCCTGCACATATGGCAGAAGTTGCTGCAAATTTGTGGACTGCCTATAATGTGGAAGGTGAAAATGTTGTAGATCACTTGGCTCCTTCCAATTCCATCTCCTGGCTTGACAAAGCAGCAGATTCCTGGCTTGGTAACTTTGGTTCATCTGCCAACACTGATGCCAGTGCTGATGAAAATGCCAATGCTGATGAGAGTGCTGATGAGCATGATGCTGATGCCAATGAGAATGCCAATGCCAATGAGGGAGATACTGATGAGGAAGAAGAGGCTGAGGTGTCTGGATTGGAACCAAGCCTTCTGTCAAAAATGACCCTTTCTCAACATCAAATTTCTTGACATCAATATAGTGCACAGGATTTTGGCTTTCTTGAGATTGAATGGTTTGAGGAAGGGGCTATGTCCTCCAATTAGAGTTTTGCAATTGAATGTTTTAATGTATCATGCATGCACCATGATTTTAGATATGCACTTATAAACTGGTATATTAGTTGATACAGCCCTAATTTTAAGTGCCAAAGATGCTCTGACCAATGCAAATTGGCACTGCTGATAGACCTATCAGCCATTTGGGTATTGGCACTCTGGATCCAATTTGAAGGAATTGACATTACAGACTTAATACATCAATGAACATTTCAGATGCAGAGTATGATGCCAAAGCCAAAGTTGATGCCAATGCTGAGAAACAATCAGCCTTATGTATATTGTCACCATTTGTGAAGGAAACTGTAGCTTTCTCATCCCTCTATTGCATAATCAGACTATTAAAATTTTTCAATATGATTGTATGTAAGTAATACTCAACCTGATTTTATTAGAATCAGCAATGCCAATCCAATTGCTGTGATTGGCATTGCTGATCTGGATTTGCAAGCAACATGTCTTGTGGGCCCTGTGCTGGTTTAAAATTTCTATGCAAATTTTAACTTTCAATTTATTCATCAGAAATCCAGGTTTTTAATTATTGGCATTGCCAAAATAATGTCAAGCATCTGGATTGCCTGCTTACTTTTGCAGGCACCCTATTTTATCAAGTTCTTTTACAGCAGACATCTGTAGTGTACTGTATACTCCCTACTATATACAATGCATCAATGCAACCCCCTACCTTAAGTGCTGTGAAGTGCTGATCCCTGCACATCAGCAATGCCCACAAACCCATAGTAGCTATGTAGGAGCTCCAGCAAATTTGCTGCACTATATCATGTTACACAGTGTATACTACCTAATATATCTATATGCTATTCACTGGTTCAGCAAATTTGCTGAACCCATATTATATGGCACACTGTATGTGTTTGCTGGACCACATCATATAACACACTGTAACATCCCTATGTGCATCAAGAGCAGCAGGTATACACTCTGGAGCCTCACAATGATGGAGGGATGGAGGGTGAATTAGTGGTCCACAAAATCAAGAACTGATTAGATATGTCTTACTTTATAAACTGGCCTCCTTGTCATTTATGTCTGGGTAATTTCTCCCCTCTTTCCTTAGCATGACACTGAGCTTGGCACTCTTGCTTCTGCAAGCATTGGCAAGGCTGACACCCCCCCCCCCCCCATGTATAGCAGCATGATTGCTGTGGTAACAAGAAGATGGTGAGCAGATGGTAAATGCGAGAGAAAGATCTTACAGCATGTACATGATTTTTCCTCCCATCACCTCCAACAAGCACCAGACTTTCCACAGCATGCTGCTGGCACCAGCATTGGACTAGACAGGTTGGATTCCCATTTAAGCATTTAATTGGCATAGGGGAGGTCATATAGCATGTTGAAATCATTTTTTATTGTTTACAGTAATCAGCTTCAGTGGATACTTGCCCTATCAGGCAGTAACAGTGGCAGAGTTCAAGTATTCCCACAGATTGTCCTCAGTCTACTCCCTTATCTGCTGGTTTCCATGATGTTGAGTTATTTTTATAATTCTTGCACTCCTCATTTGTTCACTTTATGTGTGGTACATGATTCTTGCACCTGTTCGTCATTGTGAACTATATAGCATGGGTGACGACCAAAGATGTGGAGATACAACAAATGTGCTTTGACATACCCTCAGTAGTACATCAGGAATTTCCCATGTTTGAAATCTTCTACAGATGTGGGTATTATTCCATAATTTTTAAGAATTTGCACAGATCTACTTGAATTTACTTGTTTCCAAAAGTGGGTAAATGTAGGTAAAAACAAAACATCCCCTTGAACATTATTGCAAATATCATGCAATTGTGTGTAATTTGACCCAACTTTAACCATTTTACACACATACAATTGTTCAATTCCTCTAATATTTCTCTCGTTTTTCAATCTTTACTTGCTCATAGACAACAAGGTGATTATATCTAACCATTATATCATTATTATTACAGAGCTTTAAACTATAAACTCTGGAAACTATAATACAAAGAACAGATGAAGTGATGAAAGGACTATAGAGAAAACAAATACGAGATGATAGGAAATGCAAGAATGCACGCAAGCTAACATAGGGGCTGGAATTTCAGGTTCTGATCATTCTGGATCATCCGGAAAGCTAGTCTTGAAGTGAGATAAGTAGCACTGACCATATGCAAACTTGTCTTTGAACAGCTCCTGGAGCGTGGAAATTATTGCTGCATGATGAAATGGACAATGTCCAAGGATAATGCCCTGCAGATTTTCATTATTTTAACTTTTATTCAGGAAGGCTTAGAACAAATACCTGGTCACTACGCTCGTAGACGAAACTATGTTGCTTTAAAAGATCCTTGACAGTGGCTTGACACCCAGATCTGAGTCAATACTTCAATTTCGCTTCATGTTGGGCAATTTCTTGCATGTCAGTGTGGAAGATTCCGAGATGTTGCTTCAGCTGACCTTATCTTGGGATTGTGACCAATGCACGATGGATGTGATGAGGATCAAGTGCGTGGATGAGACAAGTGCAGCTACAGACGGTGCGATGGTTAACACAATTTCCTCCAAATAAAATAAAAGGTGCCTCACAAGTCTGCCATTATCAATAGGTATCCACAGCATATTCAACGGACACCAGTGTTGCTTTGTATACTGGGCAGAAACTATAGCTGGTGGATTATAACAGCATCCAAACATAATCACTACAAGAAGTTGGGAATACATAACAGTATGAAGGCTGATATTGCTGTGTGTGCATTTAGCGAAAGGGCACAAAGATGCTTGAGTGCCAGCATGGAGACGACGACGTTGGATGAAGGACGTGGCAGTGAAAGGAAAGCGACCTAAATGATGTTGTTTGGTACCTTTGTTTGGCAGCTGTTCTGTCGGAGTTTCAAGCAACTTCGCTGCAACTTGCTTTTGAGTTGGAGCTACTTAATGGATTTGCAATAAGTCCTTTGACACTTACTGTCACTACTATGTTTATATACAGTATGTGTGTCTAATTTATGAATGCTCTTAGGCTTGTTATGCCTGACAGTAGGACTCAATTATCCTGTATTCCACTTAAGTTGTATTAAGGCAATTATGACTACTAGTCTCCCTGACTGATGTATTTCCCCCCAGCCCACTACATTGATAATGTTTCTTCGGAGATGAAATAATTATGCAGTATTATCTTATTGACAGACAGTATATTTCTGGACTATGTCACAATAAATATTTGCATTTTGAACACAGTTACTATTAGTAAATTGAATTATTCTAATCAGAAGCAATCTTCCAATATTGAGCAAAAACAAAGAAGATTTCAGGGCACTTCATTGGATTGCAGAAAATTTTGACAAATCACAATGAATATTATGAACTTTACAAATTGTAGAGATTTGCATGAGATTCTCAATTTGGGTATTTCCTGATGTAACACAGAAGTGATTTTGTGTTCAGATAGATCATCATTGCGCGTTGCTCGCTTCCAGCACTCCTGCATCGAATGCCAAATGACTAGACACATATACAGCACTCTAACAACACTGACCATGGTGCGCCTCGCTCTACCTCACTTTTTCCGATCCGAATGGGCTGATATGCCCAGTCCCTGCAGCCATGCTTTCCTGAGCACCAATCTCCTGCTCGCACTGCGCGATGCCAATGCTATCGTACAAAAACAGAAATGCGAGGAGTGAGTAGGATTTAGGCACTGGAATTTGGTATGTGCTTTAATTTTTTTTGTCTTCAATTGGATCGAGCACTGTTTATTGTGTCATCATTTGGCGCCATACTGACTCGACCACTGGTATCGAACTAGATCATCGTGTTACCTGCCTCGACCCATGGCCCTTGCGCAGTATCATCAAGCATATTATTCTACATGCCTTCCACATGCTTTCGACTAGTGCACCGTCCTTTTCTCAGAATATGAAGTTGAAGACTTCTTCCAGCTGATTAATTGAAGTCTGTATCCCGTCCCTGCGTCGATAAGTCATTAATGGGTTGCTTTAGGGAGAGCAAGCCTCGATGCTATATTGACAGCTCGGTCCATGCCGCATAAACGACCTCAATGGTGAACTCTCTTTGAGCGAGACAGGCGTGGTGATAGGGTGGTAGACCATTATCTCCACTCGCTTCGGCACTCCCAAGTACCGGAGGAACGTAAATCCCCGGCATTTGCACCAGCTAAGCAGTCCTAATCGAAGAGGTTCGTTCCGGCACCATTCTTTTCTGCATCGCTCTTATTTTTTCCAGATATCATGCTAATACTGACTGTTAACCGCAGGATCGACTAATTCACACCTCTGCCCACAGCCTAGCGGTCGGAGTGGAGTTCGTTCAGCTTCTTTATTGTAATCTAGTGGTCACAGCTCTTCTTTCATCAGCAACATCCCAGACTCATGAAATCCCGAACGCTGCTCCCTCGCCGTCACCACTTCTGCCGCAAACACTCCAATGTGCACGTTCTACGTGATCCCTGCCTTGCCTCGACGCGATTACCTTCAATGCACCTTTCCTACAATAGCCTGACCTCCAGGTTCTAAGTGGATATCTGACCTACGATATTATTCTGCGTTCTGTGGGAGTACCGAAGCGTGCGGGTTCAGTTTTGAGCAAGATGGATCCGTTAGGACAAGGCATCGGGCATGAGTAGCATTGTCACGAGGTCTTGAAAAGCCGGTACTGGTTCTGGGTGGTTGGTATTTTTACGATGCAATTTTGGGCAATCTTCAAGCTATATCTTGATCTGCTCATTATTCTTCGTACAAATATTAGCCAATTTTCCAAAATAGACATTCTAATGCATAAGTCACCCAACATCTACCACCCAAACTTATGCACTATGCATTATGCAATATGAATCACTTTTCCCTGCATGCCAGCTTGGTTTTCACCAAAATCTGTTATGCAATGACATATATGCATAACTACTGTGTGCATTATGAGAAAGTGTACTGTACTGACTAAGGATCACCTTTGAGACTCCCACAATCTCTTGCTGAGTTGAATAGCTGAGAACTCATCTGTGAAAAGAAGCTCAACACTATTTCTAATGGCAAACATGGAGAGTGGAATGGAAAGAAGTTGAAAGGTAGCTTCTGTCAGACACACAAACAATACACTTAATAGTGCAATGTTGAGGTCATTGAATCACTTAGGGAGAAAAGGGAATAAGGAATAGGAATGAGTACTGTATTGCTAGTGGAGAGAAGACTAGTTCAAGACTGTGGATCTGAGTGCAAACAATGTACCTAAATACTACTTCACTCATGTACTAAGCATATACTACTCATGATCTATACATGTAATTAATGTGCTGTACTAGATGTGTTTCATGCATGTAAGTGACAATCAATCATAAAAAGAAGAAAGCCTTGTGTTGTCTTCATGGGCACAGTTGCCTCATGATGTCTATGCAGTGTCCATGTGTTATCCCAGAGATTAGATGTTCCTGTGATAAGATCCAAGTATAAGATAATGATAATCACCAAAAAGAAAAGGTGAATTCATGACAGCTTCAGTGTCTTTGCCAGTTGGTATAAGGACTAGCAATTCATTCTAAAGGATGCAATTTTGTTTGCAGGTCTTGCACTTGCAGCTTTTTTGCATTGCATGTACAGAGTCTGGGGATCTGACAGTGCATTTTGGAAGAAAGTTGGGGCTGGAAATGGATTTGGCTGCTTAAAGAGACCAAGAAGTATGAAGGTCTTTGGAACAAGTAGTGCCCACATACACTATCACCAATATTTACCAATCTATGATGCACCAGCACTAAACATAACCACTTTTGTACAGTGGCAAAATTGGGCCAGAATTTTTTTAAAAAAAATTTTGATTGGTGAAAATGGCCAGATTTTGGACTCAAAAATGGTACTGCAGATGATAAAATGCAGAGATATTTTTGATGAATAAATCAATATATACATATATATTGTAGTTACTGAGCAGTGAGCAGAGCACTCATTCCTCTGCTCTGAACCTGTGGCCTGTGACAAGCTATGGTGAAAGTTTGCTGCCTCTCTCACTTGTGCAGGAAAAGCTCTCAAGAAAGCTGTGAAATCCACATCATCAAATGTCACATCAGTTCAGGATATTGAATCATCCAGCACTGATGCCACCAACTTTTATGCAAAGCAGATTTATTCTTTCTAAGTACCACTGCAAGCTCAACTTCATTGAATTTTTCTGGGGTGTGGTAAAGTGGTATCTTTGTGAGAATTATGAGCATACCTTCCCAACCCTTCAAGAAAATATGCAGAAAGCATTGAGCTCAGTCAACATTCAAATCATATGAGCACAGGATGTATTGTTGGGTGGATGAGTATCACTCAGGCCTCTCTGCTAAAGATGCCCAGGCACAGGTGAAGAAGTTCACCTTGAAGAAGTATTTGTTGCATCAGCATGTGCCTGAAAGCCTTGTGCAAATTTTTGACCAGTCATGGGAAACTCCTACCATATATATTAAAAATTACCATTCATAGATGGGATTCCATAAGCTGGCAAAATTAGCTATTGCCCAAATTTATAACTCCCTCACTTTTGATTCAATCAACAAATTGTCTAGACATTTGATTTACTTTAACAAAAGAAGCATTTCTACTCAATAACTAAGTAAAATAAGGAACTCCTGGAAGTGAGTTTTTTTTGTACAAAAGTGGTTGTATTCAGCCCTGGTATACCATAAATTGTGATCTTTGATACCAAATACAAATTGACATATTGATAGGCATAACACATGCTGTGCATGGTCATGTAGTTAGCAAGTCTAGCTTTACCATTAGGGTTGATCCTATTTGGTCTCCTACTTGAGCTCCTATTTGCTTCATTTTAGTCAATTTTGGCAGGAATGCCTGCCAAAAATGATCAACCAGGAAACTGAATGGGAATGCAAGTAGGAGCCAAAAATAGGCAACTTTGAGCCCCCCTTTGGAGATTTTGACAAAATGAGCAAAGTAGGAACTTTTACTCTTTTAATCCCACAGCTCAGGTAATACCTGACAACTGATTCTTTTGTCAAGTCTGCTTCTGTTGCCATGTCAAGAAGCCACAATGGTTGAGATTCTGAGCCTCTGTTCTTGTGGCCAGCACATGCTGATTATCCATTTATTTCTCTTTGAAGTTGTTTACATCCCCCTTAATAGGAAGAGATTGTTAATTTTCTTGATATGTATATTTAGTTGCTAAATAATGAAAATGAGCTTAATAAATAGATGATGCCCCAACTTAGTGACCCTAATAAGCTTTTTGGGGTTCGGAGTGGAGGTTCAAAGGTGCCAGAAAGTAGGAAAGTGACCAGGAAGCAAAAAAGGGCACTCCTTTTTGTAAAAATGGCTTCCTGATGGTGTTCCTATTTGGATCCTATTTCAAGTAGGAAAGCAAGTAGGAAGTCAAAAATAAACCAAAAATGAAGTAAATAGGTCAACTTTGAGTAACCCTATTGAAGTATTATACAACTAGAAGTCACTCACTAGAATGAATTTGTGCATACAAAAGGTGAATGTCTCAACAATCAATTTTTATCATTTTTAGATTTTTAAGATGCTACAGAATGTCTCCACAAATATTTTTCAAACACAGACCAAGAAATCAACTAAACCTGGAAGTTAGCTACACTTCCCTGCTGTCAATCAGCAATTATGTCATTTGTCAAATGGCCAACTATAAGATAGTGATAGATTGTCCTTATCTTTTCTAGTTTTTCTTCTCTCCTTGATTCTGACCACTATGATGAGAGCTGATGGTTGGAACAGATACATCCACAGCAGGTGGAGATGCTTCTTTAACAAATAGTGGCTGAACTAGACAATATTACTCCCACATGATAAAAGAAAGCAATATTCAAAAAATAGCATTCTATATATTAGAACATCCTATTCAACAAATTGACTGGGTTTTTAGGATTTTAAATTTTGATCCCAGCTGCTCGTCTTTAAAGACTTTTTCACACTGCTCATTTCTCTCTTTCCAGGTCTTGGTTTGGCATTAGCTCAAATAAAATTGCCAAAATTTATCTCTGTACTGTTTTAATTTCTCCAACAGTTGCTAGTTATGAAATTCCAAAGTTTATAGATATTATTCTCTTCCTTCTGTCACCAAGTGTGGTACAACCTAGCCTCTTAAATATGGAATATTTGCTTAAGATACAGAGAGAAATACAATATTTCAGGGAAATTCTTCAGTTATACTATCACCTTTTCTTTCCTTTCACCATGCAATAATTTCCCTTTGAATATGAGCAGTATAAAACAAAGGCAAACAGATTTCGCAGCTCAGAGATAACCCTCCTGTTTTGGATATGTTTTCAAATATAGCCAAAGCGGGTTCACACGTTCAAATCAAGCAAGTTTGGTGATATATCTTCTCAGAAGAGTGGAAATACAGCCCAACCTTTTCATAATACGATCGACCAAATAATGTGTGAAGAAAATTGTAGGGACAGCTCAAATTCTGGCCCAACAGTTTGAATGACTAACTACCTGGTCCGACTAACAACTTGACCAGGTACAGTGCGTACTATGTATTTTTCTATATCCGTAAGCTTCGCAGCCAAATAGCGTGATCGATTGATCGTCAAAATCGTGATCATTGACAATCCTATACTCCACAGACCAGACTCCGCAGCCCTCACATTTGACTCTTGAGCAGGCTAACGAGTGGGAATCCATCTTCCTGTCTTCCCTGACTATTACTAGTTAGACATGATCGTACTCTATGATATCCCGTCCCAACTGCCCATCAATGCTTGGTCTCCGAGTACCTGGAAGACTAGGTATACGTTCTTGACTCGTCCGGCTCTCCAACAACGCTAAACACGAATATGTCAGGTATTGTCTTAATTATAAAGGAATTCCATACAAGACAGAATGGATCGAGTATCCTGATATCGAGGCACTCTGCAAGAAACTAGGAATCCCACCCACACAAACAAAGGCAGATGGAAGCCCTTACTATACTCTGCCTGCGATTCACGATCCATCCACGGGTACTTTCATGGCCGACTCCTGGCCCATAGCCGAATATCTCGACGAGACTTATCCAGAAACGCCGAAACTTTTCCCGCCTGGTACCAAAGTTCTCCAGCAGGGTTTTATAAGCGCGTATGGGACGTCATTAGATGCTCTGTGGGAGTTCCTTTTTCCCGTGGTGGCCACCAAGTTGAATCCCCGGAGCGAAGCCTACTTCACTCTCACACGCTCGAAGATGTTCGGAAAAAAATTGCAGGATGTTGTTCCGAAAGGTGATGAGGGAAAAGAGAAGTGGAAGAAGCTGGAGACAGACCTTATGAGGGTTGATAAGTGGATGCAGAAAGGCACAGGCCCATTTATCATGGGCAATACAATAACATTCGCGGATTTTATGGTTGCGGGATATACATTGTATATGAAAACCATATGGGGCGAGGATAGTACTCAGTGGAAAGATGTCGAGAGCTGGCAAGGTGGGAGATGGGAGAAGATTTTGGAGAACCTTAAAGAGTATGAGGTCGTCTTGTAATATAAGTTTTGGTTCATTGATGACACACTCAGCGATTCTGTGGAATTGTCCAGGACTGCAGTGCGAGAGTATTCTGGATAGATATATTGATAAATAAATTTGGTGCGGTGAAGTCACTAGGCTGATAATGGACGAACCTAGAGGCTGCCGAATTGACAAATATTGGCCAGTCGAAAGAATAGTCGCACCTCCAGACAGCAGAGGAATCAGGGACATCCCCATGTGAGCTTTGAATGCTCGGGATAGTATGACCTATCTACTTATTCGTACGTAACCTAGTTTCAGTATAGCATCGTTCCTTCCAGGGGCGCAAGACTCACCAGTCGCTAGATACCTTGACTCCACAGGTGCGCTCATCGAGCATGAGCAATAATCGATACGATATCCCGCTTGTACCCAAGGGTCTCCCTCATAAGGATCTGCACATTCAATTTCTGCAGAATATGGAGAGGTTTCAAAGGAGACGGCGGCCCTTCAGGAGGCAAAAAGTTCTCCATATCGAGATTCCTAAAGCTCAGGTTGCTATCGGTCAGTGAACCGGCCTCTTGCGGTACCTGATCCATCAAGCCCGGATGTGCTTTCATCTCAAGGCTCTGAGAAATATCGCATATTCTTGCTCTCCAGGAGAGAATCAGACACTCATCTCCCTACGACACGCGGGGCGTAGCCTGTAGGAGCTCCGGCAGCAGTGGTATCGCCGGGAAAGATAACAGGGGGTAGTTTAGTTTTGATATGGGAGACGCAGAGATGCCCAGCCTAAGAGAATTAAGACCTTGAAGACCAGTCGTGCCTCGGATGGACGAATGACGGGGCGTTAGCCGCCTGTGTTGATGTTTCGGGATTGGATAAGATGGAAATGGAATACGAATTATTATGGTAGCGTGAGCACAGATAAATTTTGTAGAGATGACCATGATATTGAAAGGAAAGAAAGAGGAAAACCACTAGGAGAAGGAGGAAGGCAACAATGAGGGGAGAGTCGTGCGTCGGCATCAATGGCCCGACGGTTTGATCCATGGTATTGAAACTCCGCCACCAGCATTCTACAGTTTCGGTGTACCAACCACTGGTCCAGGTACAACGCATACTTCCGCTACTCTCCATATTCCGAGTTACATTGGCATCCTTTCCCAGTATCGAGCTCCGCAAAAGAGTCCTTCCAAAGCTGCATGTTTGGATAATGCCTTCATTGTGAAGGCTACAATGGTGGCTAGTTCTTTGTGCCTGCTGGGATCTGGGTAGTAGTCCCGTCGCGCTCGCTCCGCCCTCGCTACCGCGCATATTAGCGTAGGCCCAGCCCTATCCTGCTCTCCGTCGCCAGCCCCTAGCTTTTTGAACCATGCATCACGACCCTGGTTCTGACGCATGCTGTGTGATATCCCCATCATGCCACAATGCATCGCGTTTTTTGCCTTTGCCTTCGTCATTCCAAGAGCAGTACAAGGTCTAGACATACGCAGCGCTCTCGTGTGCGTTGAACACGGTACTTTATCACTCATACCTTTCTTTCCATTCGTACTCACTGATGCCCAAATTCCCGGTAGTCCGTGTTGGGTCAGTTTGTAGCTCACACGTCGCGATTCCGTATCTATTACGCGAACTGAAGATAACATGAACCCAATGACGACAGTTACCGGTTCTAGTCCTTGGT
>JASFDH010001992.1:0-12471 GCA_036937195.1 Nidularia pulvinata | reverse complement strand
ATGCTTCTCGGTTCAAAGCAATGGATTCCTCCAAGTCTGCGAGCTGACCCTTCTGCTCAAATCGCGTCGAAAGCACAGAAGCGAGGTTGCTGAGTGAAGTAGATCGAAGAGGGTGAGGTGCAGGTCTCAGGACCAATGCTTCTCGGTGAAAAGCAATAGATTCCTCCAAGTCTGCGGGCTGACCCTTCTGCTCAAATCGCGTCGAAAGCGCAGAAGCAGGGTTGTTGAGTGAAGCAGCTCGATTCGGGTGAGGTGCTCGCCGCAACCAGAGTGAAGTATATAAACATGGCACCGATGTGTCAAGATCCAATACCTCACGAGACTGCCTGAATATATCCAACATCTCAATTCTGCGACTGAGTGATTCTTTGGCCTCCTCATCCTCTTTACCCGCTTCCACCCACAGTGAAATTGCTTCCTGGATATTCTGAGGGAGACCGCTCCGACTGAATCTTATGCATAGGGCGACAGAAAGAGACGTTACCAAGAGGTGTCGCTCTGGATCGGGAGGTGATCGGAGATGCATAGCTTCTCGCAATCGTAAGATACCCTCGTCAGGGTCTGTGATCCGCCCTGTCAGGTGGAATGGCATGATAAGGGCATCCGATAAATTTAACAATGTAAGAATTCGGTTCGGATTAGTGGGAGATCGTGAGAGAAGCAAATTATTATATAAACGGATAGCTGTGTTCATGCTGGAGCTCTCGACTGACTGGCAGAATTCAGCCAAAGAAGTCATGGAGAGCTGTATCATTTCGGCCTGCTCTTCGTTGTCGAAAGTTCCAATTTGCGCAATGGCGTTATTATTCTGTGGGGCTTCACTTAGTGACAGAATCACGACTCGTCGCAGATGTCAACGTACACGACCTTCAAGGTTCTCCAGCTCTGCTTCCATCATTAGCTTCAAAGCTTCATCGCTATCCAATTTCCACCCCCATTGATGGAACCTTGTTAATAGGGCTATGGAGAGGTGGCGAAGAGCATAGAATCGTAGAGGATGGGGTGGAGATTGCTGATCTAGAACTTGACGGAGGAGAAAGATAGCGGTCTCGAGTGTCGAGACTGGGCGGCCCTGTTTGTATTCCAAAATAATAGAGTCAGCGAGCTCGCGTAGCTCGGAATCCTTTCGCTCTTGGTCTTCAATTTCCTTGTACGTGGACACATGTTAGCGGAGAGCGTCTATTAATTAGATATACGCACTATATTGGGATCATTCTGTGCAACATAGACGTTAATTCTAGAGAAACATCCAAGAGGTGGGCGAACGTACTGATTCTCGATACGACATGGCGAGAGCAAAAACTGGGGCAATGGGATGCAGAAATTGGGGGGCTGGATGTTAAAGACACTCCGTGGCGTCTAAGTGGTTTCAAATGGGAAGGATTTCCAGGTATCATATCAAAATCTGAAACATTTCCGACACATAAGATATGATTTGGGGGTGGCTGGCAAGCTTAAAGGAAATTGTGGCTTGTGTACTATTCAATTAAGCCCAAATAATGTTTCAGCAGCTCCACAATTAACGCAGTTTTGAAAAACAGCAACTCGTCATAAACACTTGATGGCAAATAACAATCACATCCTTGAAACCTGGCATAGTGGAGGTGTGGCTGCGACAGTCACCGATGTCGGATGCGCAACTTTGATTTGGGCACCACGGATATCCTTTACAAATTATACAACACATTGCACAGCCCCATACCTTAACATGCAAGAATCTACATGAGCAGTGCCTTATCCACTGAGCATTGATGAGGGTGGGTCTTTGACCAACTTTTGCTAGCCCTGAGAACACGTACCACATACACAGCATGAAATGTACATTAAAGGTAGCCCTACTATCTATACAGCCCTTAGGTTATGAGGCAAAGGCAGTGTCCATAACAGTGTCGTCAGTACAGTAGTGGAAGATACCATCAGGGATGTTAGCGTATTTGAAGCTGTAGATGACATTCCTGAGTGTCTCATCTCAACATAAATGTAAGGGTGATGACACTATACACTCTGTTCAGGATCAAGGCCCTGCTCTACTTGCAAGCATGAACACTGCTTTTGTGGGCTTCTCGGAAGGAAAGGCTCTCTAGTATGTAACCGATTTTTAAAAAAAATCCCTTACAATATATCTTCCCAACTTCTGTTAGAATAATATACTTGGTAATCAATGAAATCCTTCTTACCACCTGCATTATCAGCACTTTTCTACCACTTTGAGTCGATATATGTCTTTTCTTGGTTCTATTCGACAATCAAAAATGTGTCAACCTCTGTAACTTTCATTCACTGGTATGTTGAAGGCATGATGAAATATCTAACATGCGAGACCTGCTACAGAAAGATACGTAGAGCATCGTATTCTTAGATATTTTTCTCAATTCAGCAATAATCACCCACATGGGCACATTGGTAGAAGTGATGAAATATATTTACTCAAAGTATCAATAAATAAAGGTGGGAACAGAAACATGTAACTACAACATAAGGATGCCTCCAATATTAATAGTAAATGAATTGTAACTACTGCAGATAAATGGCGATCGAACTGCTGAATTCAGAGGTGTGTATAGTTTTATGGTTGCTACAAATTAAACAGATAAATATACTAATTATGTTAACATGAATTTTCCATCATCACTGAAGCGACATTGAACTGAGAAAGCACGCACCCGAATTAACACTGCAAGCAATCTACTCATGAGCTTATGTTGTATAGTAAAGAAAGATGAGCGACAGTAAGTTGTCCATTGGTTATAACCCCCTAACCTGGTCATTTTAAGGAGCCCTAGCGACGCAAAACTGATAAACTAAGGTTGACATGGACATGCAAGGTAACTTCAAAAATTATCTACACAATAATATTCAGCAGACGAAGAAACGCAATCGAAGGACACTCACTGCATGATGCACTCCGGTTTTAGGGATTGAGATACCATACATGGGCAACGTTAGGTGTGCGGCTTACATGTCGGACATCTGACCCATATAAAAGAATAATAATGTCATTCCAGGGGAGAGAAAAATGAGCGTCATACATACTGTCACGGGAACCGTGTTCGCTGAAACGAAGGCATCTAAACACAGAATTCAAGAATCCGACAATAGAAGCATACGTTCATATACTGGGGCCATTTCACTGAGATGAAGTCATCTGTACACTGGATTCAATAATGAAAGCGTATATTCAAGAGGGTGTTTATCATAAGCGACCTATTGCCAGGGTAGGAGCCATTGTTGAATGATTGCGAGTATACACGCCGAAGCTCTTTCTAAGTGGAAATGCGAGCCATTGAGTAGACGATGGTGGTGGTTCAAGGAAGGAAGCAGTAGTGAACAAATCCGCATTACGTACTGGGAGGGCATCACTGATCAACGTTTCAACACATCAAGATTTGGAAGGCCTGTCAGAAGGCCGTGAATGCCGAAATGCTCGATGGCTGAGACCTGATCGATGATCTCCTGCGTGCCCGAGTCCGACTTTGAGTGATTGTAACGGCAATCATTATTAATTATTACTGGACTCAGGAGACCACTCCCGAACTATATTCTATCCTACTTATCCAGAATCAGAGGTCGCCCCATAATTCAGCACACAGCCGCTATGCTGTAGCCGAAAGGATGCCTTCTGAGGTGTTGAGTGTGATACTGTACCCAGAAATGACTTTTCTGGCACGTCGGCAGCTAACATCTGCACATCCCCATCAGACATAGTTACCTAAAATTGATAAGTATATTGTGACATACACAAATGAAAAAGCCATTTTGCTGCAAGCTGGTTGCTGTGGCGCTCGGGTAGACAGAATGGTCATCTACATAGCGGAACGTGTGTCCTTCAGGACGGGCATTCTGTAGAGCTGAGAGAAAATGGCTATAGTGAAATCTTGGGTCAACAATGTTTGAATGATAGAGAATCAATTGGTGGAGCGCACAAGTATGACCGACAATCCGTGATTTCGGAGCTATTCATGTGCAAGACATCGATAACGATAGGCAATTGTTCAGCAGGACGAGACATATGAGGACGATAAATGAATTTTGATGTCGAGGTGTTGGATTGCAAGAGACAGTTGTGACCTTCATGCATTTAAAAAGGATTTGGAGAAGTGAGAATGACTTGAAACGTACAGGGAAGGCTATGCGTACCGCACAAGAGTGCCATTACCTGTCCCAGGGTGATCGAGAGATCTCCAGGGGTTTTTTGTACTGTGTTATGCTTCCATCAGTCATCCCAGAGGTTGAGTGCCAATGAGGTTGACCCAGAAGGTCAACCTAGTTAAGCTCCTCCAGCTTATCACTGGCTGCCTAGCGAATGGCTGCGGAATATATTTGCCGCCATTTACGCTCCAAATATATATAAAAAACTCCTATAACTCGTTCCGTGATCGCGCAACTTCGGGTTTTGGATTAGTCGCATGTGGTACGAAGTTCAACTGTCGGCGGTTTGGCATCGCTTACAAATTATTTGATGTCGTCACTCATACACAACCGTATTATGAGAGCCATTTATTTGAACTATGTTTCATATAACCCTATCGCATGATGTAGTTGTATCACTAAGAAATGTTCCTAGCGGCACATTAAGATTATATTTCGAGATGTCAAATATAACCATGTCTTCCAGCACTTCCTAGTCAGAGGTCTTATGTTATCTGCACTGGCATCCCACCTTCCAAAATAAAAGTGAGCACATCGTAATCAAATCAAAAGGTAGTTGGTTCGTATTTGGCCTCGGTGAGCTCGAGAGACAAAAGGATGGGGAATTATATCTGAAGTAAATCACCTATATACTAGATGAAGCAAATAAAGGCTGAAACAAGTAAACTACTGAATACCACAAATCGATGCCTTTCCGTAAGCGTTTTAGATAGGTTATTCCAGTATAAAGCAACTCAGAGGATGAATTTTGATTCTGTTTGGTCCTCCATAAGCCATCCGATTAAAGTACTCAGATTAAATCTTATCTTTCTCCCACCGCGATGGTCATCGATGATCAACTTTCTGCAGAAATGGATGCTGACAATGCAGAAGTTCATTTTTTTGAAGTGATCGGAGTTGTGTAGGTGGATAGTGGTGCAGGCGGCCTTGGAAATCAGAGGAAAGATGATCGATGGAGAGAATGGAGGGTGTGAGAAGGATTAATCTGTAGATAGGGTCTTGACCCTCTGAACAGATTCACATTTATTCGAGGGTGTTGAGATATAATCAGTTCATTCCACCTTCCTGATTAAGCATGGCTTCACGGCGAAGACCCTTGAAATATTTTAATCTACCTCATTTTCGATTAAAATACCTTACGAAGAGTCATCCACTTGTTTCAGCCTTTAGTAAACTACAAAAACATAAGTATTTAGTAGAATAGCCAAGGAATCCCAAAAGGGATACACATGATAATCCGGTGTGCATTGCAAAACTCTGGCTAACAGGCGCCCATTGCTCAAACATCATCTTTAACTTTGTGGGCATATTCGTATAGTAATATGTCAGACCCTGTATGCATGGAAACTATGCACCCAAAAATAAGTAGTCTAAGCCACTTAGTTGGGGCAGCTCTCAGGCGCAGCCTTTATGGCAGCATGTCTTTGTCAGATTCTTGCGAGGGTGCTGTTCTCTTTCAGTGGATGCTGGCTACCAGATGAATACTCTAGGAATATTTGACTATGAAGCATGAGATGCTACGTTAATCCCGGGACTAGTATGAGGCTCACATATTCCACCATTCCATAACCTGGTTCACTTCTTGCTGTTCTTCAACATCCTCCAGCAGCTCCAATAGAGTTAAGTAGAAGCACTCGGAATCAGTAGTCATATCTGAGCGGGAAAATACTGGAGAGGAACTCAGAGCAAATCGAACCTACATAGAAATGGACAAAATATATTCAGATTCTATGGTGAAGTACAAGGCAGGAATTTCCTGCCTGTGTTGCTATATAGACAATAGATGCCTTGGTGACTTTTTTCATGCCATGGATATGTGCATTACCTGAACGGGTTGCCTTTGCTTCTTTCTCAACAGAGTTCAGAGATGTAAAAACTTGCTTGTAAGCCTATGATGAACCAGTGCCCATCTATTATTAGATTCTGGATATGACAGCTACAGAAAGAGAACATACATTAACTAACAGGTTGCTGCGAAGGAGACCATCCCATGGGTTATCTTCGTTGTAGATGAAGCCATGATATAAAAAGATCGGCCATTGATCACCAGTAACCATTATCTCTCCTGATTTTAACTTCTCCTTAGTTCTATTTAGATCACAACATTAATCACATGATAAGAATGACAGTGTTAAATCCACTGAAATTATTTTAAGGATTTATACAGCTCACCATATCTGCAACATGTGATAGATACCCCTCCAACTTATTATGTAGTTCTTGTTCCAATCCAGGGGATAAATTAAATAGTTCTCTATAAATGCAATGCTCCTGTAATTCTCTAAGGTGAATGTAAAAGTTGTCAGTTGTTAATTTAACCAATCACCTTTATATTCACTTACTCATTAGTGAGATCATCTTTGCATCCATTCTCCATGTCGCAAAGGATTCCCTGGGATAACAGAGGTTGAACTTGACAAAAGCTATGGATAGTGCGTCCGAAATGACGACCATGGTGGATAAGTGGGTTGCTTGCACATCTAAAATTTACACATTAATATTGATGCTAGGTGAATACACGAAAGAAAAATAAGCTACTTATGCCTTCTTCCTTGGTCCCATATGAAGGGCACCATCATGGGAGTCCATTGACTCTGACGATCGACAGAGGGTGCTTCCAGAAGTTGAAGTCCCAGACTCAGAGCAGAAGACTGAGACATAGTAGTCTCAAACAGTATGTAAATTATAAGTTGGGGAAGGAATTGTTTTTTGGGTGTTCTTGCCAACAATGACACCTTTTAAACATTGAATGATGAAGTCAGTGACAGCAGACTGCAAATTCAATGCCAGCTCTGTAATCTGACACAAGAGGGCTAATAGCCAATGCAATCGAAGGTTCTGGAAACACATAACCAGATTCAGGATTCAGGATTTAACATAACTGCATCTGTTTCAAACCATGACTAAGTTCTGTTTGCTGACTTGGATCAACTTCAAGTTCACTAGGTGAACTTCAAGCTCACTAGGTGAACTTCAAGCTTGCTAACTTCAATGAAGTTCAAGGGCCTGAATTAGAACTCAAGTTGAACATGTATCAAAACTTGGTATAAGTCATCCATTCACTTGCAACTGCATTGTAATTCAAACAGGCAATCAGTTTAAAACTTACATGCTAGATTCATAGCCTTTTGCGAAGGAAGTATTGCCTGTGCTGTCTGCTGCAATGAAGCACCCAGTTAGGTTGTTTATGAGTGTTGAATCTGAAGCCCATTGGCAGCAACACAGCCTACAGTATACAGGTATGTGAAATTCTCACTGAGCACTGCATTCTTCGAATTTGAATTGGCCCCAGACTGCTGTTGATGTGAAGAACTCCAATATTTTCCATGTTTCTTCAAGTTGATGTTGAACACACATTCTGACAATGGCAAATGGCCATAAACTGTTACAACTGATATTAGTGTATTTCAAGTCCCATCATTTGCATAGCCAACACTGCAGGAGAGTCTTTTCTATTGTCAGCCTTTGGTTTTAAACAGGCATTAATGCAAGAATGTGCTGCATACTGCCAAAGTTTGAGATGAAGGCTCATTCTTCAAGCTATTTAGATAGTATAAGCACCACTGCTTATGCAACATACCATCTACTACTTACTGACTAAGGAATTGTTTGTGGGCATTGAATTTGAAGCTTGTTGATCTTAAGGCACAAGCATTAAATGGATTTAATGTCCTGGTGCTAAGTGTCTACATCCCTGGCTACGCTCATTGCCGTTAAATGATGGGACTCCAAGAGCTTAGAGTAGTCACATCAGAAGGCCTTGGTATTGGAAAACTGGCACAGCCAACACCTCAAGTGAGTCATTTAGTTATACTATTTGCTTCCAAGCAACTTTCAGGCTCGTCTAAGTCATGGCAGCCAAACATCCCAGACTTGCCTCTGCCTCAGACTTTTCTTCTAAACTATCTTCAGACTCAAATATCCAACTTTAAACTATTCCCTGTGTCACATCAATTTCTCAGTCTATTGTTTCTCAGTCTATTTAACACACTACCTTCAAAAGACTATAAAAAGACCTGTTAGCACTACTTCCAGCTGCTACATACAAGACCCAACATTTGAGATTATCATACCTGCTAGTAATGGCCATCAACACTGATACCATCTCTCATATTCTCCAATGAATTCACTGTCAGAGAATTTCTGATGTACAAGTATCTTCCATCCTACATTGGGATTCAGCCTCACAACAGTTCTGTTGCTGGTCATGGTATCTCATCTTTTGTGCCAAAATTATGAGCTATTTGCTAACATCACTCTGTGATCAAAGGCTTGTCAAAGAAAATGGAGAGCAAGCTACACCTGATGAATTTGAAAGTTACAAGGATACTCATGAATATTTAAACTCCAGCTGTTTGTGTGCAACCAAAAAAATATGCCATACACCAAGACCAAAGTATTTGAAATGGTCAATCCTGAGGAGGAATATGTAGGTGAATATGTCGCTGCATGTGCTACCAGCAAATGCTGGTATGTGGGTGAGTAATTAATTTGGGCTATTATTTTGATTCATTTTGATATCCAAGCTGTATTTGCTTTGAATTAACAGTCTGCTTTGACTGCTTTTATGCACAAAGTTTGTTATCACTTCAAAACACCATTATAAAGGTATGAAATATTTTATTTACTAGATCATTCAACCCGAGACTCACTGACATTACAAGGCCCTGTTGCCATCCTGTTGAGTGCTGATGCCACCAGAGTACAGAGAAAATGGAGTACATTTAAGTTTCTGGTTGTGCTATGGTGCAGGATCATTGTTGAATCTAACTTGAGGCTACTGCAGAATCATGCTCTGATGACCCGGAGATTGATGTATGGGAAGGCTTAATGAAGTTGGATGACATGGCTGACCCAGGATTGCCAGAAGAAACATTTTTTGCACTGTTCACACAGTGTTCAAAATGTATGCTCGTCATGTCTAGGAGGCTGTTTCCACATTTCCACCATTGTAAAAAAGCCTCCAAGATCATCATTGATTTGACAGGTGAAGATTGAGTAGATGATTTTGGTGTAGTGGTCATGATCATGTTCAGCTGTGTGTTAATACCTTGCAGGTCGGTCTGCATACCAAGGTTGTGAGTTCAATCCCTGGCATAAATAATAATTAAATACTGCTGTTTCTGACTTTGTGTTCTTCACATACTTTGAAAACTACTTACATGTCTGTAGCATTATGAAATTTATATATATAGCTAAAATTTTCATCTTTAGATTGACCAGCTTGGTATAAATGTCCTGCCATTCTCTGTTCAGAATATTATGGACACACAGACAGAATCAGTGCATCCATTCAAAAATTTTTTCCAGCCTCACATCTATCATGAAGCTCCTCAGCATTCCTGAATATCTGAGATTGACACAGATATTCCAGGCTTCATTGTTGCAAATGCAACAACAGGATATTATGTTGTTGAGCCTGATGAATCTGTCATCTTCATATCCAAAGACTCATCTGGTAAAGTATTTATATCAATACTGCACTATCTAGATCAAGTCTTAAACTGATATGCAATTTCATTCATAGGAAAGGTTGAGGTTGAACTTGCTGTGATGCATGGGGTTGCATTTGATGCACCTTTCACAGATAGTTTCTATAGCTGGTTGCAATCTGTTGTCAACTCAGCCTGTGATGAAAGGTGCAATGTCCATGTAAGCTCATCTATCATATATTATTGGTACATACAAGTGCTGTTAGCTAATATTGAATGTATTTTTAGCCTACTCATCCTGGACATATGTCACAGATAGGCCTTAACATGGATGCATGCCATGCTTGGGTCTCGGGATGGGCAAAAAGCTATACAAAAGATCTGGCTGAGGGGACAAAGATTGAGCACAACCAGGATGTGATTGGTGCTGTGAGTATTGCATGGAGCATTTTCAAGTCTGTCATGCCTCAGGAAGTCATTGGCCATATTGTGGAGCAGATGGCTTATCACAAAATGCCAAATCTTGCTACACATAACATTCCTGAAGGTGTGATACTATTTTTTAACTTCTACAGAGCATAAATAATATCTTTAAATAGGTGATGGTTTCCATATTGAAATTGATTGAGCTAGATACAAATTTCCTACCACATCCTGTGCACCTCCAGAGGCCTAGATGAGCAAAGGCTATGAGAGGCAAGTGTTGCAAATATTTCTACTGTTAGAGGGTATTAAATTATATTGAACTCTAGCCATTCTCATAAAGATCCTGCATACTGTATTTATTCTCTCTTCTGGTGTATTGAATGCACTGAGGAGGCACATAGGCAGCAATTGGCAGCCTTATTTTTATCCAAGACATGAATAGCTTCACTCAAAGCTTCTACAGCTGCTGCCCCTAAACTCATGCTACCTGTAGGTGGTGCAAGTAGAGTGGACATTACTCTGTGGGTTGTTTTGCACCAGGCCATGGGTATATGCACTGCAATCAAGTCAGAGTATCAGTGATATGCTGTGCAGCTATCTACACCCGAAAATATGAATTTTTCGAAATTTAAATAAGAAATAATGCATTCAAATAATATAATGTGCATATTATTTGGAGAACTAGAAGTAAGAATTGCTATACATTAAATGCAATATTATTAGAAGCATGTATTTACCTACAGGATATCTAGAATAAGAGACAAGCAATAAAAACAGCTAATGGCAGGTATGAGACTGCACTGTGTGTCTATTTGTTTGGCAAAAATTACTAAATATAACATGTATACACAAGGTTCTCAAGTATCACTACATGCCGAAGAGTAAGGTAGTTGTCATCCACAATCGACAAAGTCATGTGCACAGGTGTGACATTATCCAAAAATGGAAAGTATGCACTCATTAAGGTTGAAAGTGTGTCAAAAACACATCCCCTGATGGATTTCAAAAGATGTGATCACTATGATTCATTTGAAATAGACTGATTTAGCTGTATTCATGTGTACATTTAATTAGATCTGAGAATTGAAGGTTTAGTTACCAAAATAAGACTTGGTACTTAGAGATTGCATTGATATGCATCTGAAAGGGCTCATCTCCTCTCATTTTCAGCCATGCCCAGGAAGCAGAAAGCCTCTGCAGCATGTATAGCAAATTTACAGGCTGCAAGAGAGACTTTATCAGGAAAACATCAAAAATCAAAATCTACTGGACAAGACTCAGATTTATCAGATAGAAACAAGGAAAAGACATCAGACAATGAGATTGTATGTCTTAAATCATGTTAAAAATTCTCAATTTAATTTCTAAATAATATTACAGGTGGAAATGGAGACAAATGAAGATGTACCAAAGACCCACCCCCAAACCCCAATTATTAAGCAGGGCAATGTTCCCACAACGGCTGCTGGTCATCCTACTCAAACTAAATTCCAGATTGCAATTAACAAGGGAGCAATTGCTGCCACACCTCCAACTCAGAGAGAATTATCCTACTTCAAATGGTCTATTGTCACAGATCCTACAGAAATCAATGGAGCTAAAGAATATGGAAGCAGCAGCAATGGAAATCCAGATTCTATGGAAAACAGAGATGAAGAAAATGGACCTGATGGGATTGATAACATAGAGGCAAATGGTAGAGCATTGGAAGACAAGGAAGCCCATCATTCATCAACATCAAACAATTCTCCCCACTCAAATGCACACCTTCCAGAACAAGGTCCACTGAAAGGATATGAATACACCGAATTCAACCCCACTACAATACATCACAACTCACCAGGAGCTGACTCTCACATACATGTCTCCCAGAGTAATGCTCTTACAGCATTAGAAGACTTAAAAAAGATCCTAAACCCAAGACATGACACTGGAAGAGGATATAAAGACCCTGAAATTGATCTTTGGTGCTGTGCATGCCTAGAGGGGATGAGTTCAATGCTCTACATGTTCACAAATCAACAATCACATACCTACAACCAATGGGGTGCCTCTGCATGCCAAACTGCAATTGGTATGGGCTGGGGGAGACATTGTGCATGACAGCTTTGCAAACTAAATTGTGCTTACTTAATGGATCAGAAGGTCCTTCCTATTAACCCATATGATGATTGGAACGAGTCTCTACTGGTCGAAGATAACATGGTGAATGAAATTAGCATTTACCTTTTATCTCTCAGAAATGAGATAACAGCAAAGAAACTCATGGATTTTCTCCACCGACCAGAGATCAAGGAGAAATATGGAATATAGCACAACATTAGTCACAAAACAGCATGCTGGTGAAAAGGAAATGTAGTCTGTAGGGTAGATGTGACAATAAAATTGTCTTACTGCCCTAAAGATTGATCACTACCTCTCAAGTTCGTTGGGGGCAAGTCTGAAATGAGATAGAATTCGAAAA
>JASFDH010001991.1:0-12471 GCA_036937195.1 Nidularia pulvinata | reverse complement strand
CTCAAAGCGCTTGGGGTCTTTGGCAAAGAGATCTTTGAGCACGATCTGGGAGTGCTCGGCATCGTAAATCTGTTGCAATTTCTGCCATGACGGGTAACCTGTCGTGATCCTGAGTAACCCAAGCATGTGCACAGAAACACGGCGCTCACTCGTTGCTAGCTTTCCACTCATAATGATAGTAATGTGTTATGGGAAACTGGGACGGGAGATAACGGGGAAGAGGGCGCGGGTGAGCTGAGATGCAAGTGTGAACATTTATACTTACTGCCATATAGGAGTTTGCCACAGTTTACCTCGGCTATCTGATCCTAACTTGGAGTCCGGGGACGGTCTCTGTGAGTCGCTGTGAGACCCGGCCCGTCATCCGCTATTGCCGAAGCATTGTTTGAGAAAGGACCTGGAAATAAACATTGCACCACGTAAATTATTCTTGCTCTCAAATATCACCTTTCTACACGTTGATTATTGATGGCCTTGATTTTGCATCACCGGAACCATGGTTTATTTTTCATATGCTGAAGGTCTTTTGTTGTCTCCTTCGCTGTCCAAAGCATTTTCTGGATCTTTCTCGACGAGCTATACGTACCATGTGACACCAGAACCATGATCGACGATGGATATACTTGGCAGACATTGGTCAGACCGCTCACACGTCCGATGATGTATTTCACCGGCTGCGTCCTGCCACCAGACCACCTCGTAACTCTCCTATTTATCTAGCTCATTCTTCATGTCATTACTGGAATAATATCTCTTATCGTTATTCATAGATCCTGGAACGATACTGTTCAAGATGAGGAGGTCTGTCACTTTTGCTAAGGTGCCCCTCTCCAGCCGGGCTCAAATCGAACGTCTGGATGCAGGTTTACGTTCTGTGAGAGGTGCGCATCCTAATCTTCCGTACTTCGGTGTTGTTGAAGGATTGATCTTTGCTCTCGCAGGTGCTCAGGAGATCATATCTATGATATTATCGCGCCGTGTCGTTACAAAGCTCGTCCTTGGTCACAACGCACTCGGCGATGACGGCTGCATCGTTCTATTCAGGTTCCTCGGTTCTTCTGTCGGGAAGAAGTATCACATATCTGAGATCAGCCTCAACTCCAATGAGATTGGAGACAAAGGCTTGTTGGCAATCTCAGAGTATTTGAAGGGCAATGAAGACCTCAAGGAGCTCTTTCTTCAGAATGTAAGCCGGCGATGTTCTACATTAGAGATCCGCTGAAGGATCTGACGTGTATTTCACAAGTAGAACGCCTTTACTGGAGATTCGTCGGTCGTTTCAGCATTCACAGAGGCCCTTAACACGTCTCAACTGGTACTGCTCTCCCTTACAACCAACCGCGCACTCTCAGATCAATTCATCGAGGCGTTTCTGCCTTCACTAAATGCACCTTCCCTACGGGAGATGCACTTATCAGCCATAGGCATTACCCGCCTCTCAGCGCCTCACATCGTGGAATACCTATCCTCCCCGGACCGATGCAAGCTCCACTCTATCCGCTGCAACGGAAATGCTCTTGGACTGCGCGCCGTTAGAGCTATCACGCGAGCTATTGGACGGAATAATTATGCGCTATTAACCGTGGAACTTTATGCAAACCAGCTGCTTGAACCCGACAGTGACAGTCCTGAAGACGAACCAGACAGCGGCGAAGAGTCGATAAGCTCCCTAGCAGCATGGCCAATGTGCGAGATGCGGCTAAAACGCATACTCATGCGGAATGCGCATCTCAAGCGTGAGACGGAGGCACAGGCTCTGTGTCTGTTACGCTACGCTCGGACGCTGCTGCTGCATACGTCCATCAATTTTCAGCGAAGCACAGGTAAAGTACCGCATCCACTGCGCTGCTCTGACACTTGTTCTTGCATTCCCTCCTCCAAGTCGTTGGCTCCCATACCCACAGCTACCACTGCAGAGGTGCTCTCTTTCACATCTCTCCCCACCGAGATCCAGCTATATATCCTGTCCTTCTTCGCCCCTACCCTCTCTCCTGCTCAGCGTATTCGTATTTATCGATACGCGTCGTCTCCCAACACTCTGCCTCCTCTTCTCCCGTGTCTTCCTAGCTTTGGGTCTGCTGGAGGGTTAGCAGGAAGTACCGTCTGCCATCCTGATCCATCAAGTATGCAATTTGGCAGCGGAGGCAAATTGTGGTCCACGGGCGGAGGATGTCCTGGAGGTCAATGCGTGGGCATAAACAATAGTGTACTTTGCCACCGTGATAAGGAGAGGATGAGGTGGTTGGATGCTGTTGGGTGTAGTGCCTACGAGCCCCAGGATAGGTCGGCGGAAATAACATTATGATGATGCATAGATGCGTGTTTTATTGTGGATCAATCGTTAAATAATGTGTCACGTAGATTGAAGATTATACCGATCCTGATTTTTTTTTTCACCTTTCCTTCCAAGGATAGCCAATTCAGTAGCCTCAGTTAATCGTTTCAAGTACTCGAGCCATTTTCCCCCTTCCGAGTAAGACCTCTGTTTCACTACACAAACATTGATTTTTATAATCGAATGTCTCCTTAAGCCTGAGCCGATTCTGCATCAAGATCTACGGTGGAAGAGTCGTAAAACCTACATGTAGCGTGGAGAAAGGCGAGTGAATCACTGAAACATCGGGAAGCTAAACCCTTCTTAATTGAACTGCATGATGCTGATGAGTGCCTATAAATGTTGAGGAGCGAGCGAGCTGCGGTAACGACGAGGGCTAATTAAGCAGATCTTGCTAGTTCTGCTGCCTGCATACGCCAAGCAGTTTTGCATGGGCTTCCTCCACATGCTGCTGCAAATTGCCCAGGTCGCGCCGATGCAAACAAGCTCCATTCGATACTTATATAAGTGCACACTACAAACCCCGCACAATGAAACGATTATGGAAAGGCGACGTGAAATTGGGAATCGAGCTGTGCCTCTGTGAATCGATCTACCAGATTCGCGGGAGCTCGAATAACAAATATATCAATACATGTTTGTTTTTATTGAACCTCGCTAATCCAACTTTGCGTCGAACCAACTGTGGATCCCGACGGGGCACGATAACAAATTGGAAAAAGCCCTCACCTCTGCCCCTTTTACGTTATGTCGGATCTGATTATCATACCTTCTGATGGCGAAATAATTTATATGAAGAAATCCTTGGTACTTATTCCAGTTTCCATCGCGATGATGCCCTTGTTGACTAATGCCGTATTATTGCTAGTCACTTCGCGAGCAGCTCACGCCTTCTTTTCTACACAGAAAATTCATGTTGAAAGGACGATAGCAAGCGTAGGAAATACGAGAAAATCGCAATGAATCGGAGGTAAACGCGTAGTGAATGCTGTACAAATAATGTCCTTAAGTACATATTCTCGAGCCAAGGACTACATAATAAAACTAACGAAATAGAGGCATATAAAGGAACTAACCATAAAGTCTGCATAATGGTGGCTGAATACTGAGGTGAGATGCATAGCTCTAAATATAGTAAGGGTAGATGGGAATGGAATCGTTTGTACTAACCAATATTCCAACAATTCATGCGCGAATACAAACCCATAATGGATAGGATAGATCGCTTTCTGAGTTCCTTTGACATAGAGGCGCTCAAAATCCAAGCGACTGCTAAGCTTGGAAAATTGTGCAATGGATGCTATATTATTGCAATAGGTGGTTTTAATACGGTGCTATTCTTATATATGTTACGATCATATGTAGATATTCACAATTTGCTTTTTCAGGTGTTCATTTTGACTTTTGAGGATGACACGGATATAATTGCGCGCGTCAGTGGGAGCATGGAAAATCAGGACGAGGATACAAACGAGGAAGTACTGGTCCAACGCAGAGTGTCAGAAGTGTGTATTCGTTCTTTCTACATATTTAATAGAGTATAGCTTAGATGCGCCGAACAGGTGGCGACTTTGCGGTTTATAAAGAGCTATACAACGATCCCCGTCCTGGAAGTCTACTATTCAGCCGTAGATGCCAATAATCCTGTAAAAGCAGCTTTCATGCTTATGGAAAGGGTTCGGAAGAGTTTAAATACTCGTAGCTCATATCCTAAATCATGAATATCTAGATTCAAGGACTACGCTTATGCTATGCCTGGGAAGACTTCATACAGGACGATTGCGAAAGAGTGTTCACTCAAATTCTCGATTTCGAGGCCCGGCTTCTCGGGATTGAGTTCGACGCCATTGGTTCTCTGATTGAGGTTCCAGCTACAGATGAATTCACCGTTGGACCTCTCGGAGGGGGATGTTTCATACGTCTAAGCCTTACTGGAAGCAACCGTGGCCCTTTCACGACATCGCGCGCGTTCATTTTAGCTCATGTTGATGAACAGCTTAGTCTTTTGATAAATCGCCCCGAAGAGTGGATGCGCAGGCGCGAAAAACAGCTTAAAGCTGATGATTTATTGGATGATATGCCTATTACGTATGCCATAAAATGGCTCCAACTTTTTTCAGAAGGTATACAAGGCTTGCCACTGGACGATATAGAATCTTCCGAACATCCCTTTGTGCTTTATCATGAAGACTTGGATTCGGGCAACATCATCGTATCTCCAGAGAATCCAATCTTAATAATCGGAATATTGGATTGGGAAGGCTCTAGAGTCCTACCCATTTGAGACGCCATTCGCCACATTAAGTTCCCGAGATCGTGTTACTGGGATCCTGATGACCCAAATACTCGAAAGATGATCAAACTTCAGAACGAGTTTTTCGAAAGTGTTCAGCCAAATACAGGTTATTCTCGTTTGAATCTGGCAGGACTACTCCGAATGGTTGATGGGATGAAATCAGTGGGGACTACACGGGAGTACTGGGATCAGTGTTTTCTTGGGTGGTATGAACGATCTTGTGCTCGTGGAGTGTCCAAGGATCTTGCTTCCTTTTCCAAGTTGAAGGAGTTCATAGAATCGATAGGTAGAGTTGGTTTGAATCATCTCGTCCACTCTTCTCATTAGCCTTTTTCTAGGAGCCGAAGATATCCTCTATATAGAAAATCTGCTCGTACTCCACTGTACGATATCAGAAGACTAAATGTTATTCGTTGTAGTAACTTGCACACACTGATGTAGCCACAACGGTGGATTTTCCGGAAACTCCTCGTCAGGGTGTCTGTTTCTTGCCAACTGAGATTATATTTCTGTAGTCCCAGATTTTGCAAGCGGATTCGAAAAGCCTTCTTGTTTTAGATTGATGCAAGTCTGTAACAAAAACGAGCGAGGTGGCCAGTGACCAGTGCGAAGCTCGGAGCTCCACGCGGCCCGGGCAGTGGCAGCCCAAAGCGAGTGTATTTGTAGGTGTTTGAGTTAAATGGCATTGCTTACGCGATGCAACGTGCAAAGCTTGGTTCCTCAAAGTCAAGTCCAACTCCGTACTTAGCGCCAACCACCAACCCTCTCCATGGCGCGTTTCAGCGCCTACGACGACTCCAGCAGCAGCGGCGCAAGTGACGAAGAAGGCACGCAAAGCCAGCAAACATCTCCCCTGCGGCCAGAGAACGGGTTCCAGCGACGCCATGGGAAGGACGTCGAGAGGCATGAAGACAGCGAGAGCGATGATGAGTCTTCAGAGTCCAGCTCGACTTCAGATATGCAGGAGGACGAGCTGATGTCTTCGCCTCGACATATTCAGTTACAGAAAGATAGAAACGCACTTGTCCGGGACAGAGACGGCGAGGTCCGCTACGCACATGAAATCCAAGTACACGTCTCTCCGCCGTCATCTTCTGGATCGCCTCCCGCACGGAATGGCTTAGCTGGCGCACCAATTATACCCTTTGCATACCACGTTGGGGTCGACGCGCAGAAAATGCACGTCATGCAGGCGTCACTTTTCCGCATGCCGGAAGAGGCCGCCGCGCTCAAGGCACTCAACCAGCCACAAAAGCAGCCCGCTGCTGCACGTATAAACCTGCGAGCGCCTCTGCAGTCGCTCAATCGGAAACATAGTCGCGATTCAGATGGGGATGGGCTCCGGTTTGAATCTCGGGAGGTGCGTTTGTTGCTCTTGCTAGTTGTCGTTCAATTGTTGTTGAACTCAGATTCTCTGCGTGCCATAGCGTGCATCGTTTGCGCACGATGTAGAGCCGCCTGTATACCGTCCATCCCGGAAATATGCACGCGTCGAAATCTCATCGTCCATTGTTAATGGAAACGAAGGAGCTTTCATTGACGCAGGGCTGGCAATGGGTCGCTCATTTCGCGTGGGCTGGGGACCAGGTGGAACTCTGGTTCACCTAGGCAGCCTTTGTGGTCCCTTCTCAACACCGTGAGTCCCGTTTGAACGCAGTAGCCTTTGTCATTCCCAGTTGCCCACCATATTTATCCATCGTAAAATTGCAGAAAATCATCCGCCAACTCTTCCACTGTAACTGTAACTAAAACTGTTGTCCCCCAAACCCTTTCAATCGCGCCACCCTCCGTCAACGCACTCACGTCTTCATCCGCACCCGAGCTCGCGTCCAAACTTCTCCAGCACCACCTTAGTCACACCCCTATCACCCTAGACGAATCCGGCATTGTCTTTGCGTACCCTAGCTCGTCTTCCTCTCGTTCCTCGACGCCTCGCCCTAATAACTCCGCCGACACCGCCAACCTGGACGCGCAATCGGAACTCAACTTCAACTCCTTCGCCTCCCTCTTCCCAACCACTGATATTTCCGGTCCAGCTGCACTATTCCGATTAGGAAGTGCGCTCTTCGACCCCATCGACCTCTATCTTGCAAGTGACAAGCGGAAAAGAAGTGGCGGTCCAAGTGTGATTACTCCAGACATCCGGAACCGAATTCTACTGCTTAGAAGGAAAACCTCGTTAAACAAGTGGCTGGAAGATGTGGTGAAGCCTAGCGTCGAGGGGGATCTGAGAGTGAAGGCGAACGGGAATGCTCCCAATAGTGCGTGCCATTTACTATGCCCCTGCATCTTGTACTGATCTATAATACATATAGGCACTTATACCCCAGCGGACGCGATCTTCACGCACCTAACCGGGCACCAAGTCGAGCAGGCATGCAACGTTGCATTTGAAGGCGGCTATCCCAGACTCGCCACCCTCGTCAGCCAAGCAGGTGGCGACGCCATCTTCAAAGAAGACCTCCGCTCGCAACTGGCCATCTGGAAAGCTGAGAAGCTCGGTCCCAGTCCCGGCACTAATGGACAGGGACTCATCGGCCGTGGTGTATGGCGGGTGTACTCTCTTCTCGCGGGTCTTCTGGGGGGAGACAATGAGGATACGAACACAGGTGAGGATGTGTGCGCAGGATTAGACTGGAAGCGTGTCTTTGGACTGTGCTTGTGGTACGGCGAGAGCGTGGACGCGTCCATCGCGGATGTTGTGCATGCGTATGAGGCACTACTGTTGCTGAACTCGCGGGGAGTGGCGAAGCCCGTGCCGACATGGTTATCGGATATGCGCCGGGCAAAGGGTCCATCTGCGGTGTTAGCATTACTGGGAAGCTCAAGACAGGGAACGCGTATCCTCAATGCCGAAGAGGGAGAGCCCCACGACGCGCTGTACGCTCTCGTCAAGCTCCACGCCGACCCAGTGCTCTCACTCTCCCATGTTCTGGATCCGCTTTCCTTCGCCCCCTCAGGCATCGACTGGGGCGTCGGCATGTGCTGGCACCTGTACATCATCCTTTCGCGTGTGATGCGCATACGCGATTTTGCGGACCGTGGAGACCCGGGAGTGCGCTGCCACAACAGGAAAGCGAACGGGCTTGCCAACGGAGTGAGCGGGAGTGAGAAGAGCAGCGACGACGAGCAGGACGATGACGACGATGTGGAGGGACACAGTCCTACTGCCGATCTTCTGGCGAGCAGCTATGCGTTTGAGCTGGAGAGCTGGGGCATGGTGCAGGAGGCGGTGTTCGTGCTGATGCACATCGAAGGAAGTGCTGGGTACGTGTATACTTTTTGTAATTGCGATGACTAGTATTCTGACGGCAACTGTCTGATAGTCGCGAGAAGGCGATCAAGGACCTTCTTGCACGCTCTGCCCCGCGTCTGGACGAATGGATGACTCGCGGGCTCGTTGGAAGCTTGAAGCTTCCTGGTGCGTGGGTCGACCAAGCCAAAGTAATGCATTCATACTTCAGAACAATATGTTCCATCTGACTCGTGCCTTTTGCAGGCGATGTATGCGTATCAGCAAGGCGAAATCTTCAAAGCCTACGAGCTCTACCTCTCCGGTGGCTTATACAGCCTAGCGCACGATATAGCCGTATTTGACCTTGCACCCGACGCAGTTATACGGAGGGACCTTGAACTTCTGAAATCTCTCTTCGATAAGCTGGCAGTTGAAGGTAGAAAAGAAAAGGTTCATCAGTGGGCTTCCCGCGGACAGGTGCGTCTTGCTATATTTAACAACGATCCCTCACTAATCATGTCCCCTATTATCAGGTGTACCTTGACTACGTCCACATCATGATTCGCCTACCGCAGCTCCAGGACCAGCTTGATGCCGAGAACGAAGAATGCCGACCCGCGGTTCCGGATGCTGCACAAGCACTCGAAGTTGATGAACTCTCACGACGCATACCCAATCTTATTACAAGCCTACCCGAGGTGCTCTATCGTACTCGAGCAAACGATCCTAGGCATCCCGCTGCATTCGAGGAGATGGTTAAAGGCTTACTTGCCCTGGCAGAAAGAACCAAGCCCATGGTACTGGTATGCATCTTTCATACTTCTCGATCTTCAGTGGTACTAATGACAAGCGCTCGTACAGACACAAATCCAACCGGAAACACGAAGCACTTTGGATTCAGCCACGAAATTGGAGCTTGTGCGTGGCACAGGTTATGCACGCTTCTTGCAGTCAATTGGAGCATGAAGTACCTGTCCTGTTCTCATACTTATATTCTCTTTAATCCGGATATCTATGTTGCCGAATACGATATTACTGGCTTTATTCTTTGCACCTGATTTTCTAGCTTGCTGCAAGCAGTGTGCGGCATAAACAGTCGCATCATTCAAATCCTAGAGAAGCTAATGATGGATACAGTCCAATAATGATAACCCTACAGTAAGCTTAACAATGGGATGGTGATACAGATACAAGGATGCACAAAAGCGAGCTCATATGATATCATATGATGCATGAATCCAATGGCTATAATGAACACCAGTTTAAGCGTATATCTTCAGCCATTGGAAGTCGAAGTATGCGTTGGTAAAAGCAGATGGGTTGTTATTGACGTAGTCTTGGTTGACATGTTATTAGTCAGGGTCAAAATCAAGCCAGTGCTATGAAAAAAAACTCACCAACACAAGTTGAGGGACATCCAGATGATCCATAAACGGCACCAGCCCAATCACCACCTAAAGTCCAAAACTATCTTTAGCTGGATTGCTAAGGAACCCGACGGTAAGACTCTTACAGAAGGTAACTGCATCCAGGGACAAACCGCTGAGCATAAGAAGATAGAAAGAAACCCATATAGACTCACGATTGATAATGATATTGTGTGCGCTAAATTTCGAGGAGATAGGGCATGAGGTGCTTGGGAAATAGGCCCTTGGTATGCCCTAGGGTATTATTGGCCAGCCAATTAGTCTTCACGGAGAAAGGGAGGACCAAGCCCACGCATCTCACCCAGTTTGCGGTGTTAACGGCAGTGGCTCCATTCTGCACATCTGAAGGGATACCAGTAGCAGCCCTGGACCAGAACCATACCTTGATGAAGTCATTTGTACGCTCCACCGCGAACCTGATGAAGCCGGCGGTTAGGAAATGCCTATGATCCTCGGATCGAACACTGTAATCGCACTTACCATCCACCACCCTTATTGTTGAAAATCGACCCATAGCTTCTTGTGTCAGTCATTTGAACCCCACATCCTGCGTTGTTTGTGGCAGCGACGTCGCAATTGTTTTGAAGCGCCGTTCTTCAAATAAATTTACCGCCCAAATCAGTTTCACGTGGTTTAGCAGACGTGAATCAAACCGACCCAGTCTGGGAGCGCGAAGCAGGCATTGAGCAGCCTGAAATTATATAAGATAACGATGAGCGAAAATAAAATAAAACCACTATGATTGGCTTGATTCTTACCAGAACCAGTATGGAGAGTTACTTGATTAGGCCCTTGGTCGTTGACTCCTTCCAGTATGTCTATTTCGCCCTATAAATAGAATATTATGGCTGTGACATCTACAGGTTGAATAGAAGAAAATCTGCTCACGCCGTTAGGCCAATTTGCACCAACTGTCCAGATAGCGGGCCATGTTCTAGGAACATCAAAGCAGAATGAGAATAAAGCAAACGAAAACGAACGAGCTACACAGACCCGCATCCTTGAGGCATGTGTCGAACATTGAAACTACATATACGTCAGTACGGCTTTGAAATTGACCAGGAACGAGAACTCACACCATGACTCCATTTGTATACTGTTTATTGGATTGTATCCTGACAGAGTTTCTTCCAGGACCACTGGCGCTGAGTTTATTCTTGAAATCTGCACGAAGAATGAAGTGATCTCCAGAAGCGTAAGTCAAGTTCTGGCTAGCGGCGGTCGCAGAGTTCACGTAATTTCTGCGTACGGGGCATCAACACATAAAAACGCCCGAACAGGTCCATATTTCAAAGCTTACACGCGTCCATGAGTGGGATCAGAAATAGCTTGCGCAGTAAATGAATTCAGAAAGCCAGTTCCTGTATGACTGTCCGTCTGCGAGTAAATTGCACCTTTGACAGTGAACCAAGCAGAGAAGATAGCAAGAACTTTAACGAGAAGTTGCATGGCTGCACAATAGTGAAGTAAGATTCCGAATTGAACACGGATTCATTGGAAGCTACTTATATGTATTCGGATATTTTTCGCACTAGATATTTCATCATTGGAAATCTATTGGTTATAGAAGGAACCAATCGGTAGGTATTTCCATTTGACCTTTATTGTTAGGCCATAACATCACATTAGTTCTCAGGAGTATAGAATTCTCCATTCGCAATCCTTCAACGTGACGGGAAAGGACCATCTGGACGATCACGAAGCGCTTAGGAGAAGCTTAAACATACGTTCGCAACACCAATTACGGAAACAACCCAGCCTCGATACAGAGAGAAGACAAGAGAGCACGTTGTCCGAGTGACAGGTTGTTATACAAAGTGAGAGCATCCGAAGATATGAAAAGGTGTGACTTGAGTAAATCCGGCATACCTGGGGTTAATTGGCTTATCGTGGCCATCAGTGTTTTATTATACACCCACAGGTTTGTGGAGAATTTGATCCCGAAGACATATTTTCTGCCAAGCCATTGGTTCCATACCCCATACTAGACGCCACAGGCATGGGATCGTCCAATACAAGTCAGCCGCAATAGACTGTACGAAAAGAGCCTTTTGAATGTCGAAGCGTTGAACAAGTGTTCTGGTTTGAACCTGGGTAGTCTCCGGACACTTATCGGATATAGTCAGATTTAATGGCCCTCATTTCCACAAATGGCTACCATGTTAGCGAGTATGGGAATGGCTTGAATCCAACGTAGTGTTCAATGGTGTTCAATTTAGCGTCATAGTTGTCATCGGCACAATATCTGAGGAGCATTCGCCATAAGAGCATATGTTCGGTAAGTTGAGCTTATGAAATCCGTTCTATAATAGGAAGACGTAAGTACCTGCGGATGATAACTTATGATAACATGGGCAACACGCAGGAATCCAGCAGGCAAACAGGATCATAAGACATAGAACTAGAACATGGTGCTTTTAGCCATAAATACAGTCGGCTAGCGAAGTGTTGGTGTGCGGCACGAAGTCAGAGAATATCTTTCCATAAATGTAGACCCCATGATGGTGAGAGCTGAAGATGCGTCATGATGTTGCAGCGTTTTTACCTAGTTCGCCGATTATTATTTGTCCTTATTATTATATTCGACCCAAGCACTCTACATCAACCACCTGCAAATAAAGCGCATCAAGGAACATCGTTACCGATCCAATAAACCGCCAAGCCCTCTTTACGCTCTCCCATCAAATTGAAATAGCAACTTCAGGTTCACCCAGGTTTTAAAGCCATTGCTGTGTTTTTCTCGGTTCAGTAATCCCTAATATTTATCTCTGGCTTTGCAATTATTTCTTCTCTTACAATTTCCTTACAGTTAATAGATTTTGTCTCCCCGTCGTCAACTGCCAACGTGGTGAACAAAAAAGATGCACTTGATAATAAGTTAATGTCTATTTATGGAATCTAGTAGGATTTGTGCTACAGAAATAGTTGTGATGTATGATAAAGTCTATGTGTCCAGCAGGATGTGATGAAGGAAGCGGTCTGTTACAGATAAATAAATAAAATAACTTATGCAGAAGTTGTTGATGTTGATGTTGATGCTGGAGATGTATGAATACATTTGAATGAGAGCGTTGTAATCCTCAGCGATGGTATCGATGGTCAGTCGATATTGCGACCACACTGCAATAGAACGGTGGCAGTGATGACAACATCTAGAATCCCCAATTGAAGTGCGTCG
>JASFDH010001990.1:0-12476 GCA_036937195.1 Nidularia pulvinata | reverse complement strand
ACCTCGACTTTCGCTGTGTTGTATCCGATCTTGAAGAGCGAATTTGAAGACAGGTTCTGGAAGCTCCCGCAGATATAACTAGAGGAAATTTTATTAAAAGGGCTCATTATAACGTGGAGTTACACCAACTTTGAACAGAGATGCGACTGCATAGACGTCATCTCTCCGCGGATCGAATCGGAATGTTGACTCATCCTTCTCAACGTCGTGTTGGAGCTGTAAATGTAAGTCGTTTAAATTATCTGAAAATAGCACACAGAAGCGATGCATTTTTACCGCCTGAACAATTGCATGTCTTCCGGACACCTTCGATATGTCGCAGTAAGTGTCGAACAAGTTCACATGGCGTCATGGCTCACTCTGTATATTCCTTCACTATCCAATCCCCGTCTATCAATCTCTTCGATACAAATCCGAATTATCTTGGGTATCTCTCCATCCTGTAGGCCCTTCGCTGTTGCATAATCAACTAAACTGAATCCAAAGATCAAATCATTGCACGATCCTACTTGTCCGTGCTGGTATAAAATTGGGTCGGGTATCGCAGAAGCAAGTGAACGGGGTATTTGTGCTTTGACCCTGGCAACATCTCTTTCTGGAGAGATCTTGTCGACAATAGATCGCGCATGAGAGGAAAGTTGGGTTTGGGTCGTAGAAGTAGCGCTGGCTCATCATATGTTTAGCATGAAGGTACTGCGGGCATGAGGGATACGCTACATACGTCATATTGTCAGTATATTTCTCAAGTGCCTTCTTTACTAGTTGCGAAGATTCTTCAGCAAACATTTCCAGGCTCTGCGTCGTGTCAGTATTGGGGTAAATAGCAACGAAACGAAGTCCATACTTTGTAGCCACTTTCGAGAATCTTTGTTCGTCTCAGCCTCAGGGTCTCGAGCCAATGCACTCCCTTCCGATACTCCTTATCTTGATGGAACGTGAGCCCCGTGCTGTGAACGATAAAGACAGAAGAAATACTCACCAGCCTCATCAGCGTCCCTCTTCGCACGTACGGTACGGAGTGCTTGATTCTCACGTCCTCCAAGACCATCCTTCGTAGATCCTCCCTTATCTAAGAATCCTATCAGTTGATTTAGCTGCTTCTTGCCTGACCAAATATGTAAGTTACATCTTCGCTGATAAAGGGCCAAATGAATAACCTTGATGAGCCAAATCTGAGAAGGCTGTTGAAGAGGATGGTGATCGATTCCGCACGCCTGGAGCACTTCCAGAGGGGCGCCGATCCAGTGCTCGCAGAGGTTGGGGTGCTGTCACTATGGGTCGTGATGGGTTGGAAGGGTTTGGCTTGACATTACTGAGCCCGAGATACTGGCTTTGTTGCTCGGACCCTATGGAAGCAGATGGTAGGGGGGATGTAGGAGGTACAGCAGTAGCTCTCTTTTGCTCCTACAAAGTCACCGTTGAGAAAAAGACAACAACAGTAATAGAAATGCTGCACCTCCACTTCCGAAAACTTCTTCGCATACTTTGACTTCAATTTGGGAAGTATATTCTCCGCGTATTCATTGTAAGCAGTACCCGAATTCTTTAAGTCCTCCTTGATACGTTTACGGGTACGCTCTTGTGTCTCCTATTGAAGTCAGTTGGCCGAGCTTGAGGTTCCAAGAGACATAATAGACATACTTTCAGCGATGTTAAGGGGTTGATTACATCGGTCATGAGAGTTGAACAAAACGCCTGCCTCGCCTGGGCCTCTAAATTATACGAATGAATTAAGGCATGGTTATAAGCATGTAGCACCTACCTCGATCCACATTCTCCAATACCTCACTCCATGCACTCCTGGTAGTGCTCAGGTCGCCGCGATCATCAAGAGACGCGTCCGCATATTTGATCTTCCGGTGCAACTTCCTGAGGGAATCTACGCTAGAAACAAGAATTGAGTGATGGCCAGTGAGTGGAAAGGAATATAAATTCACTAGGTTTCCTCTATACGCTTGCTTTATGTATTGGATACGTTGAATTTAGCACGCGACATATGACAGTTGAACGCACCGTTCTTGGAAGAAGCTGAGGTAAGAGTCATTCAGGAAGCGCAGGTGGACATCAAATAAGGGGACAGGGCCCTGTGTAGAAGTTGGAGAGTCGGATAGAGACGGCCTAGAAGACTGAGGCTGGTCCATAGCGGACTCAGGCATGATGTTTATAGGCAAAGAGGATGAGCGGGGCGCATGTACATGTCGAGCTCCGCTCGCTGTTTGGAGACATTGTCACAGACACCCATGTTCAGCATGTCCTGTCACAAGTCACGCGTCAGACTGAATAGGATTATCATGCTCATTATACGGTTGCACACAGGAGCTCCCTGTATATCCAGCTATGTACTATCTGATTATCTGGCTTCATGCCACGACGCGTCGCGAGAGATCATCATTTCAGCGAGCGTGCTGAAATAGCACATGAGTCTATGACTCGAACGAGCTCCCGAAGTGATCGTAAATATTAACTGATACGTACTAGTAGAAAATCATCCCGGACTCGGGAGTGCTGCGCACCGAGTATTGAACGACATCGAACAGCCGGAGTTCGATATCCTCATGTGCTAAATTCTGATAAGCCAATCGCGTCGCTAAGTTCACATGCAGCTTTCGGGACTTGAACGACAGCGCATTTTCAATGCTCTAGGATAGTTTTACGTCCACCTGCATTTTCGATCTAGTGAAGGTCGCGCTCGTTCCCCTGTGTAATTCGTACAATATTTAGCTGAGTTAGCCCATGGGATAGTGCCAAGATTATCTTGGAAATTGGTTCCGTCGGTACCTAATAATAGGGCTTTTGTGTCACGACCGCATGGTTCGCGAGGTGTTGATCAAGAAACACTAACACAGGTCAATAGGGCCGCTGCACTTGACTGCACACCATAAACTTGGCTCTTCCCATCTTAACTCCTCATACATAATCTTCTCAACTGCGTAATCCCCGCCTTCTTCCACACCCTCTGACGCGGGGCTTGCGAACATGGCTCCGCAAATTCAGCCGTTCGCATCAACATACCAAGTTCCTATCCTCCCTACCTGGCAAGTGCTTTTCACGTCCAAGAAAACCAAAGACTTGTAAGTGCCAAGGATGTGACGTGTTCCCTACTATAGGTCTATGCTAATGTCTAGTAGGTTGTTGTCCAACACGCTTGTGATCCCGCCCTACCTTGCTGTCGCTTCGGGAGTGGCTCTTATTCTCCATCTTATCATAGCTTCGCGGCCTGTTCAGAAGTTATGGACGCGTCTTTTTCCACACAAGACTCCGCAAACAGATTCAGAAGACGCGCCTGACCAATCTTCCTTAGCAGGAACTGCTGGAATTCGGGTGCATATCGAACAGCTTGGTGGCACGGTTATCTTCGCCTACAAAATTGCTCGCCTTCTCGGTTGCCTTGTACTCTTGATTCTGGCCGTATTTTCGGCCATTTTTAGCGATTCATCCTCGGACGATACATTAGTTAGCCAATTTTCGAAATGGGGAAAGAAACATAAGAACAAGCAACGCGAAGCCTCTAAGTCGTTCTCGGTAGAAGAGTGGCTAGATCTGGCTATGTGTATGACATATGTGTGTTCCATTTTTTCTCAATGAGTTGGAATCTTATTCGTCTTTCAGCTTTATGCAACACTTTTAGCGCTGATAGCAGTGTCCGCCAACTCCAGGTGGAGCAAAGTGGTCACTCGGCACGTCAACTTAGTGCTTTTCGCCACCTTTGCGGTATATTTCTATCGTGACTTATTACCTGTGGCAATGTTTACAAGAAATCCCTTGGACCTCTCAGAAGGATGGTTTTTATGGGCGAAAATAGCCGCACTTTCGATGACAGGAGTAGTCATTCCTCTGATCATTCCTCGCCAGTATACCCCTGTGGATCCAAAGGTTATTAAAAAATTGTCTCTTTGCATGTAGCTCCAGCTGTTGGCTAACTTATTTTCCAGGATCCCATGGCTGTGCCAAATGCGGAACAGACTGCCTCAATTCTATCCCTAGCAATTTATTCCTTCCTGGATCCCGTTGTATTTCTTGCTTATAGAATTCCGCATCTCTCCCATGATCAGCTTCCACCTTTGGCTGATTATGATTATGCGAAAAATCTTGTTGCAAAAAGTTTTCCTGTGGGTATTCTCGCAATTTTCAAAGAATAAAGAAAATGATGTGCTATTCTCCTAGCACATCGATACCTTTGCCGGCGGCAAAAAACGCCACCTTTTCTTTGGAATCATACGTGTCTTTCGGCGGGAATACATGATCTTAGCACTGATGATTACAATTCAAGTACTTGCCAGCTTTGCCTCTCCACTAGGAATTAATCGACTCCTTAAGTCTGTTTCTCTGAATCCTTTACATTATTCCCAAACTGATCTGTCTGTCATTAGCTACCTCGAAACAGGAGGGAAGGATGCACCCATCAAACCTTGGTTTTGGATCCTTTGGCTAGTTATAGGTCCCACCGTCGCGTCTATGGCATGGCAATGGTATATTTTCATTGCGGTACGTTACACGCTACCTTGAAAGGCCGAAAATCATTAACAGCGTATTTCAGACACGTACGATGGTTCGTGCAGAATGTATTCTCACTCAGCTTGTGTTCGAGCATTCTCTCCGCATACGAATGAAAGCCGAAACAGCAGAAGGCTCCGGAGATAAGACTCAAAGCACTAATACAACTACCACCCCGACACCTGATTCTGCATCCGTCTCAGAGCATCCTTCGGGGCACGATGATGGGTCTGGGAGTGAAAATGAGACGTTGCATTCCCAAGGTGCCACTGAGTCAACGATCGTTAATACAGAAGAAAGCATAGCAGCTAGCTCCTCTAGCATCAAGTCAACTACCTCCAAGGGTGATCAAGATGCTAAAGCTCCGGAGAAGGGGCAGTCGAAGTCGGAAGAACAATCCAGCGCTAATAATTTGGTTGGAAAGATCAACAATCTTGTGACAACTGATTTAGGTAATATTGTGGACTCGCGGGATTTCCTGCTTGTCCTTCTTTATATCCCATTTCAAATCACGCTTTGCATCACATTCCTATATGTGATCCTTGGATGGAGGTAGGTTTCGTACTGGCTTTCGATCCCGTTGCTGTTTAACATCGCTTTAGTGCATTCGTTGGTCTTGCCGTGATTCTGTTGCTATTCCCGGCACCAGGTTATGTTGCAAAACTCATACAAGGAGTCCAAGTTGCAAGAATGAAGAAGACAGATGGTCGAGTACAGACCGTTACCGAAAGCAGGTGTCCCTTATCCACAACGGAATTCTTCGCTAATTTTCATACAGCTATGAACGTGCTACGAATGATCAAACTATTCGGCTGGGAAGGGAAGATGAACGATAAAATTTCTGACAAACGAGACGAAGAGCTTAAGTGGATCTGGAAGCGCCAAGTGCTTGATCTTGTTAACGGCAGCTTAAAGTAAGTATACTCTGGCTAATACCTGATTAAGGATTGCTGACAATCGAGCAGTTTCCTTATTCCTGTATTTGTGATGATGGCGACTTACTCCACCTAGTAAGATTTCAGTTCCCTGCTTTGATGTATTATATTAACATTTTCTTAGCGTTAGTCGTTTTCACTTTGACAACAGCAAGATCATTCTAATATCTAAATAGACGGTTATCATGAAACGAGAGCTGAGCGCTTCGATCGTGTTCAGCTCTATGTCAGTGTTCGATATGCTTAGAGATCAGCTGCACATGATCTTCTACTACCTTGGACAGGCTGTAACCGGCAAAGTGTCGCTGGATCGTATGAATGATTTCCTACATAATGTACGTCTGGATTTGCCCATCATCCCTGGAAATGCATTGAAGTGGTCTTTAGACGGAGCTCTTGGACTCCTTCAGTGCGAAGAACTCCTTAGATATCTTGGCTACTGATGCCATTGCTGAAGACGATAGGATTGGTTTCCGGGATGCAACCTTTGCATGGTCTAGTGATGCAGATGGATCTTTGACCCCGTCAAAGCGCAAGTTTAACTTGACTATTAGTGGCGAGGTGCTATTCAAACCCAAATGCATAAACCTCATCATTGGACCTACGGGATCGGGCAAAACCTCCCTCTTAATGGCTTTACTGGGTAAGCACAAGCATTCAGACTCTGTTCTCCCTTCTTATCTATTATCACTAGGTGAAATGCATTTCATACCATCTGGGCCTGGGTCATGGTTCAACATCCCTCGCTCTGCTGGAGTCGCATATGCAGCACAAGAATCATGGGTCCAAAATGAGACCATCAAGGTGAGATTTTTCTTTGCGAGCTGGATAATAAATATTAACTTCAACCTAGGAAAATATTCTCTTCGGTTCACCTTTCGATGAAGAGCGATATAAGAAGGTTATATACCAATGCTGTCTCGAACGTGACCTTCAGTTATTTGAGGCCGGTGATCAAACAGAAGTCGGTGAAAAAGGGTTGACACTGAGCGGAGGACAAAAGGCGCGGATTACGCTCGCTCGTGCAATTTATTCTCAAGCCCAGGTGCTTCTTCTCGACGACGTGTTAGCGGCACTAGAGTAAGAAGCCCTGTCTTCCACCTTACAATATCTGACGTCTCTTTCAATAGTGTCCATACAGCAAAATGGATAGTCGAAAAATGTTTCACTGGTGATCTAATCAAGGATCGAACCATTCTGCTTGTGGTATGTAGTGCCTTCTCTCATGGTTTAGGACTTACCTGATGTCCATCTCAAAGACACACAATGTCGCCATGGCGCGTCCCATTGCTGAATTTGTCATTTCTATGGGTTCCGACGGCAGAGTGGTTTCACAAGGATCTATGTCGGACGCTATAAAACATGGTCGCAAACTGGCGAAGGAGATTAATGAAGAGGAAGAAACACTCCATAAAGCGGAAGAAGAAATTGATACACCTGAAGTAGCCACAGAAGCCACGAAGGCTGGCGGAAAGCTCATTGTAGCTGAGGAAATTGAAGAAGGGTTTGTTTCATATACGCTTTCAGTTATCTTTACTCAACTCATAATTCCCGAACAGACACGTCAGTTGGAATGCGCGCAAGTCGGATTTCTCGTCTGTAGCTTAGCGTCTGTTTATTGATCTTTTACTCAAGTAAAACTTTACTTCGTTGGCCTTGGAGGAAATCATCCCCTACTCTTTTTCCTGGCCTTCATCGTTGGACTTGCCCTTACTGAGATATCTAATGCCACGCAAACATGGTATTTAGGTTATTGGGCCTCACAGTATGGAGATGGTCGCAAAGCCTCAGAAGTTCCAGTCTTCTAGTGAGTCGTTATAAGACTTTCAACATAACGCTATTGACATCTTTGGATATAAGCTATCTTGGAGTCTATGGTTAGTGATTTCAAAACTTAATACCTCTCTCAATATCTGATTCTATTTTCTACTCAGGTGCTCTGCTGCTAGCAGCGGTTTTCATATACTCCGCTGCTTACATTGTATATATATTTGGTGCTCTCAGAGCGTCACGCACAATACACATGCAGCTTATAGAAGCTGTCTTAGGGACAACTCTAAGGTAGGCGCGTTATAGTACCGTTAATCGATGGTAACTTATGTTGGTGTGCAGATGGCTAGATACAACACCGACTTCGCGGGTTATCACGCGTTGCACCCAGGACATCAGAGCTGGTATGTACTATCTTACTACGAGCCATGTCCAAATACTAATATTTGTCAGTTGATGGCCCCATTTCGGGTGGACTGTGGTGGCTATCCGAAATGACGATGTCGATGCTCATTAAGTTCGCTGCTGTCATTCTGTTCACACCTGTTTTCGTTTTCCCTGGTATTTTGGTAGCCGTACTCGGCGGATGGTGTGGACAAATCTACATTGCGGCCCAACTATCGGTTAAACGTGAGATGTCGAACGCCAAAGCACCGGTGCTTGGCCAGTATGTCCCCCATTCTTACAAGCCTAATGTATTGCTAATTCGGTTTTAGCTTCGGAGCTGCAATCGCTGGACTCAGTACGCTGCATTTTATTTCTCTTCTCGCTAATTCCTGACGAATTGCTCTCTGCAGCTTCAATCCGTGCCTACGGTGCACAGCAGCCATTTATAAAGGAGTCCCTCCTTCGGATCAATCGATACACCAGAGCGGCACGCACCTTCTACAATTTAAATCGCTGGATATGTATACGAATTGACGCTATGGGAGGAATTTTCGCTGCAGGTTTGGCTACGTATTTGGTTTATTTCCAGAATCACAGTGCATCGAATACCGGCTTCTCCTTGAACATGGCGGGTAAGAACACGTATCTGAATCATCGGATTTAATACTCATCTTATGTTAGTTGGCTTCAGCGGAATGATTTTATGGTGGGTCAGAGTGTTAAACGAGTTTGAAGTCCAAGGTATGTGCAAATCTTTTTAACCTTAATATACACGGTGATTAAGCAACGTGCAGGCAACAGGTGCAGCATTTTCAGCCGATCTTGAGTAAGCTGAAGCTCACCCCGTCCATTTAGTTTGGAACGTATCCGAGGTTATATCGACATTGAGCAAGAGCCAAAGCCCTCCCCCAGCGGCATTCCTCCTGCTTATTGGCCCGCTAGTGGCAACATTCAAGTCAAAAGCCTATCGGCGAAGTATTCTTTGGACGGTCCAAAGGTACTCCATGATCTATCGTTCGACGTTAACGCTGGGGAAAGAATTGGAGTTGGTAGGTTGAAGTGACATGTATCGCCTTCATAGTAAAAGTTGCTAAATGTGAGTTTTTTTAGTGGGTCGAACAGGATCCGGGAAGGTGAGACATTGCATTGATTTTTATCGCCATTTCTCATAATAGTGGACAGAGTTCCTTGACTTTGTCATTATTGAGGTGTATATTCACTGAAGGCAACGTGTACTATGATGGACTGGATACCAACAACATAAATCTTGATGCGCTGAGGTCAAATATAACGATAATCCCTCAGATAGTATGTTTCTTTGCAACCTCATCTACATTCCAACGCTGATTTCTTGCAGCCTGAGCTCCTGAGTGGCACACTCCGTCAGAATCTCGATCCATTCGAGCAGCATGATGACGCAGTATTAAACGACGCGTTGCGTTCGGCCGGGCTCTTTGCGCTTCAAAGTGATATGGATGAGGGAAGAATAACACTAGACACGGCTATTTCCAGTGGTGGGGGAAACCTTTCTGTGGGGCAACGTCAAATTCTCGCCCTTGCTCGAGCAATTGTCCGAGGAAGCAAATTGCTTATATTGGATGAAGGTATGCCTGTTCAGCATACGCTCTCGCTCTAATTACTCAGTTCTATCTTGTAGCAACCTCCGCGATTGGTAATAAATCTATAATATCGACCTCTGACCAGGTTGCTGATATCTTCAAACAGATCACAAGACCGATACCGTTATCCAAACGTCACTGCGTAATGAACTCGGTGGAGATGTGACCATAATCACAGTTGCTCACCGGCTGCAAACAATCATGGACGCCGATAAAATTGTAAGTTTCTTACGTAGATTATCGCATGATGGTCATTCACGAACGAGCAGATGGTCCTTGATGCCGGACAAATTGTAAGTCGCTAACATCTTAGAAGGGGCTTATGCTGAATTAGTATCGTCAGGTTGAGTTTGATAGTCCGAAGCAACTGCTCAAGATGAAGGGTGGTAAGCTGCGGGCTCTCGTTGATGAATCAGGCGATAAAGAGCATTTGTATGCGATGGCGGAGGGGGAAGCTATACCCTCATAATGCCGGGATGGACATGTAATCTCATGCCCACAGACTGCATAGTATGTATGTAACGCACGTATAGTTGGAACGGAAATTCAGAACAATTTTCAAACAAAAGTATGTTATAAGACAGAGGCAAACAAGACAGGACTTTATATATATTTTAACGTCATCCTTGCAATTTCGTCAATTATAAGCTATGTCGAAGCCATGACCAGACAGGAGGGGGAAAAAGAAAATCAGATTAAGATCTGCGGTAACCAGATTCCAGAGGATCGCGACCGTTACGCGGCTGAACATAGTCTCGAGCTCCTCTAGCTGATGCGGCTGGCGGAACAGGCGGAGGTCCAGCAGCAGGGCTTCCAGAGTAGCTATTGTTTGGATAGTCATATGGTCCGACGCGGGGAGGACTTTCAGATCGGCGCCTGCTTTAGCTCATAAACGATTTGTCAACATTGCAGATGACAATAATACTAACCTATATCTGCTTGCTGGAGGCTCAGCACTCATGCGAGCAGGAGGAACGTAATCGGCAGGAGGATACTTTGCAGGAGGGGGAGAAATAGCCCTTCCACGATACTCAGGATAGTCACTGTATATTACATTTAATAACATAATACGACCATCAGAGCAAAGGTTTTACCGAGCAGGGGGTATTCTTTCAAAATCTTCTCTAATCCTAGGAGGCGTTCGGGCTCTCGTATTCACAGGTGGCGCATAAGCTGGTGGATACCTTTCACCGGCACGCCTGTCATAACGATCATAAGCAGCAGGAGGGGGAGGCGGCGGTCCGCCATACCCGCGATAGTTGGCGTCTTGAGATGGTGGGTAGCGCCCTCTGAATTCTGCAGGAGGAGCATAGCGGTCGCGCTCCTGAGGAGGAGGCCCACGTCGATAATCGTCGTAGTCACGAGTGCGATCAACAGGCGGAGCTGGAGGGTAATCTCGGTAACCCCTGGGAGAAGGAGCCCTTCTCAAGTCTCGAGGTGGCGGTGGAGGATAGTCATATCGAGCGTCTCTAGGAGGATAGCGGGGAGCAGCATAGTCGTCGCGAGAAACAGGAGGATTCCGAGCAGGAGGATAGTCACGCTGAATGCGGTCAATCAGAGGCTGTTCATAATGAGCACGGCGGTGTGGAGTCCTATAGCACATTTGGCATTGTTATATAATCGAGAGTATACATGAAAACTCACGGCCCCGGATGATGTGGACATTCCCTGTAACAAGAAACCGTGAGCATGTAACTGCAGAACCGGAATCTGCCACAGACCTCGCCCAATGGCCCATTTCACCACACTTGAAACATGCACCAGGATCGCCAGCATATTTCGCGGTTCGTCCGCCCCCATGGGAAATCTCAACTCGTATTTTGTTGCCCATGAAGAAACCTTCGTGATATTTTGCGACACTTTCTTCTGCGGCCTCTCGATTGTCGAATTCCTGATCGATATTAGTCCGCCATAGGAAATATCAAACTACATACAAAGACAACATACCACAAATCCATATCCAACCCTAATAAAGGATGGTTAAAGAGGGTATAATAGAAGAGGTAGTACCACCTACTTCAGCTCGATGTTTATAATGTTACCTATTTTTCCAAAGCAGCTCTGCAAGTCTTCTTCGCGAGTATGTTCGGGTAAGCCACCAATGTAGACTTTGTTCGGCTGCACAGCAGAAAGTAAACACCAGTAGAGATACACAGAAACAAAGAAGTTGTTCAGAGCCCCCAGTCGAGAAAGCCCCCCCAAGATGCGGCAGGAAGTTAAACAAGCGAGAGGCTCAAAGAATAAAGTAAGCCCAGCATCGGAATGCCAAACCAATGGGCATTACGCTCTTTTTTAATGGACAAGCAAGAGACAGACAGACAGAAAAGACCTAAGCACCTTGCGTTGCTTCTCGCGGTATGTGTCGCCCTTGTTAGCAGATATGCTGACATCGCCTACGCTGGCGGCACGAGAATATTCCGTATTCTCAGGATCCTGACCAGTACCGCGGTCGTCTACAGGCAAAGATGATGCTCCATTGACGGGTTGAACATTGCCTCCGGGTCCCATTGCCTGGTCATCTTGAGGATCCCAGCTGCTGGGCTGTATGGATTCTTCTGTATCTTGCACGGTAGCCATGTCGAAAGGACGCTGCGTGTGTTAAGGAGTGAAAGGAAGAAAGCACACCAGCAGACTCGGCGCTGTGGTGGTGGTGGTTTGACGTTGAGATCGTGTCTGAGAGCGTGACGCAGAAATTTACTCTTTCAAACTCCGATTCTCGCGGCCCCCCCGCTGCCGTTCTTGTCTTTAAATTTGCTTCCAGTTGGCAATGGCGAAGTTGTACCGCTTATTCTCCCTCTTTCACTCTACATTCTAGTAACAATGCTAGTGGAGGTATAGGTGTTAAGGGTAGCAGTATAAAGTACAAAAGTCTCCACTGCCCAGCCCATGATATGTATAGAGTAGATAGTAAACACTGTTCGATAGTATTGGCTACACAGGTAGTCCTTGAGGCGAATATTTTTCCGAATCATTTTGCCTCCATCGCATCTGCTTAAGCCAAAGTCCACAAAGCGCTAGCCGCACCGAGGACTGCCATCACGCCCATGCCAACCAGTGCATTGGAGTCAGCAAACAGGCTGACAGCGCCGCTGTTGTTCGTGCCCTTGGTGGTTGAGGTGCTGCCGCTGCCGCCGGTTTGCGCGGGGTTGCTACCAGTGGGAGCAGCACTCGGCGTGAAGGTGGCGGCGGGATTCGACACGCAGGAAGTAGCTGCAGCGTTGGCAGCCGAAACGGCGGTCGGGGCGAGAGGGTTAACTGTGCCGTTTCCAGC
>JASFDH010001989.1:0-12479 GCA_036937195.1 Nidularia pulvinata | reverse complement strand
TGGGATGCAGCTCGTTCACACCGTCCCCCTCCATATGGAACCCCGCCCCAGAAGAAAGGCCGCAAGAGCATGGGTGTCGGGCCTGCAACTCCAGGCACTCCTGCAAGAAAAGCTATAGTTCGCAAGAAAGGCATCATTGAAAAGTCAGTATTTGTGAAGGTTCCCATTCACACTTATTGAACGCTTGTTTTAGGATACGAAATATACCCTCCACGATTGCATTCGAAATCGCGCTTTTCCCCCATAACCTACCTCTTCCATCCCAGAAGACATCTGCCCGTCTAATAGGTGGTACAATGCATTTCTTTAATCTATGTATTCGGGTTAGTCGCGTCCGCAAGGTTCCAGATTCTGACCTTGGCTGGGAAGATATGTACCGAGAAGGCGAAGGCGATTCGTGGTTGGACTGGGTGCGTATATTCTTCCCTCTTCGTTCATCAAACTCACTAATCATTCGCTTATGCCTTAGACGATCCCAGTCATGTTCCTGCTCATTGCAGGCTCAGTTCTCAACGCCATATATCTTTTCACCCGGATAAAATTATATCGGCTTCACCAGCGGTCGGATCCTGTTGCCTCTCCGAATGCAAAATTCGTCGCTGCTGAGCTGGATTTTGAGCCATTGGAGATCCCTTCGCTAGCTGCACGTATCCGATCAACGATATGGTATTGCTTTTCATATTTTTGGCGTTTTCTGCTTGGCATGTCACCTCCGTCTTCAACTTCGCGGCTCCCGGGAAAAATAACGCGCGTGCAGCAATTGGAGACCTGGGCCCCAGGAGACATGGAGATGGAGCTATTCACTATTTATTCCCCCGCGCACGCCTTCTTATGGACCGCTACCGGCTCTTCCAATTGGATTATTATGACCGTTGTTATGATCATAGTCGGCTTGCAGGTATGAGAAGCAGCTTCCTTTAACTTGAGTTTACTAATCTCAACACGACGTATTCCACAGTTGAATGTTCTTGCGTATTCGTACACCACTCTAATGAAAGACAAGGAAATCCTCTCAGCTGAGGTGATGCATGAATATAATCAGACGGTATGTCTTCACCTCACTTTGCTGACGTTCTCATCTCTTACTTGCATGTCAGTTCGTATATCCTCGTATAAATCCCATACGCAAAGATGTTGCAGTCATGACTCATCAGTCAGAAGTCGTCAATGTCTGGGAAGATTAGGTACTCCCCGATGTAGCATAGACGAGCCCCATACACCATTGCACGTAAACAAGACTACTGCACGTTCTGTTGAGCGTTATGCATTAAAGCACAGCTGCTGTGTAATTGGAATTCGTGGTTATTTAAGTATACTCACTCGCACAATGCTCACACCAATTCAGCGCCTGGATGCCTAGGTGAACCTGCATAATAATTATATCCATCTGGTCGTTAAGATTCTTACTGGCATTCTGCAGATGTCTTAAGATTTTATGCGCCCGTACTGGAGTGATGTAGTGTAATTACAAGCTCTTGCAGGAAGGTGAGAATTGAAGCGGTCAATACGTAGTACGCGATCACACCTAAGCAACTCCAATTAACGCGTGAGTAGATACGATGTATTAGAATATGTTTGTAAAATATGGATGGAATCAGAGCGGAATCCCGTGATATTCGAGGTAACAGAAAGGTGGGTCTGTCCGATATGTGGGGCAGTGATAGCAGTGGCCAACTCACGACAGGCTTGGGGAAATAACTTGCTCAGTTCTGGGTCTTTCGACTATTCCTTCGGAGGATCAACTCGTATAATCAAAAGAAATGTTTCTACCATGTCATTAAGAAAAGGGACCAAATTTTGCTAACCGATTTACATGGTACAAGAGTAGCAGTGACTCAGTTTGGCACATTCTAGTTATTGAGACGTCGTCGCAATCGAGAGACTGGGGAGGGTGGACACTGGAGTCCACTCAGAACCTAAGTAGTATTGTACTAAGTAGTAGTGCTTAGAGCTCAATCAATAACTATGATCCTCTCCTTTACAGTCTCTTGTTACCACAATGAGAAGACATTCCATATTCTAAAATGTTTCCTGGTATCAGTACCAGTCAGCCTCAAATAAGTCGTGAAAACGAGCCATGTCCAATCCCGGCCGTACATATACACTACCCCATCGTGTCTCTGGACGTCTGCAAAGAACCGCAGAATGTCAACACTTGTATAATGTTCAGACAGGAACATCTTCGTCCTCGGTGCATCCACCCGCTTGCAGTTGAATAAATCTGCTCCCTACTCGTTTGCCCTGCTCCTCAGAATGAGTGATCCATATGAGAGCCTTCAGTCCAGTATGAAGCGAGGAGAGCTCTTGTCTCAAAAACTTCTCCACCATCAGGGATGTGTCCGGGTCTAGAGCCGAAGTTGGTTCTACGTTCATGTTTTCCGTAAGTCATTGAGCAAGTAGGAGAAAAGAAACTATTACCATCAAGGAGAAGCACCTCGGCTGTATCAAGTGCAATAGATACAGCCAGCAAGATCCTCTGCCCTTCCCCGCCGCTCAGACTCGACCATTCTCGCTCCCAAAGATCGGGATCAAGCCCCCAAGCAAGCGATATATCCAGAGCACGTTCGAATACTGAAGTTGAAGCTCCTTCCTTGTTTCGCGCGGCCGTTTTATGAGCATTCAAGGAGCAGACTGAGTTCAGAAAATCATGTGGAGAACCAGGCAGCAGAGAAGGCCTTTGCGGGACATATAGCACTCTTGTTCGATAGTTCGGTATACCTAAAGGTAAATGGACTTAGAAAAGTAAGTTTAAGGTAGGGACGGCGATGTATCGCTACCATGCTTTTGGGGTGTGCTGTTACATAAACTAATCAGCATCTGTCGTTGCAATATTTTCGGATACGGGCTCACCTTCCGCGATAAAGACAGTGCCCTTCATGCAACACAAGGTGAGCTATGCATTTCAGTAATGTGGATTTTCCTGAGCCACTTCTGCCCTGTATGATAACGATGTCTCCTGTCGTACCGAATCTGATCAGCCATATACCACTTACAGAATAATATGCCAAGAGCACACCTTCATTTACAGTGAGATTCACATCGTGAAATAATGGCTGGCCTTGTTCTACAGAGCATCCAATGCCGCAAAGCTCAAGTAAAGGAGATGGCTGCATGTTGTAAGGTACTGGTTTAATAGGAAAGGTGTGACGTCAGTGACATCGTCACTCATTTCAGCTGTACCCTGTAGACGCCAGAGTGCAGTATCGCCTCAAAACAAAAGTTCATGATAAGGGCCTCGGTTGCGGGGACCCGGAATGGCTATACTCGAGGTCTAGGATCAAGGGAACAAATAAAATGGTTAGGTCACCACCGGGGCCCATTATTAGTGAGTAGAGAATAATAGCATTCTAAGTATATTAAATAGATGCAAGGGGTAATTATGGCTGAGGAACCATGCCCATCTCCTCAGGCGTCAAGCTAGAGCTCTCGATCATCACACCGACACCAACCTTCGCTGCGTTCTAAATGGTATATAGAAATTAGACATCGTAGTGGAGCAAAGCCGTTCAAATTCCGCACCTTGAAGTGGTCAATCTCACCCGCGACCAAGAACGCAAATGCAGGAGTAAACCGCTGCTCCAGGAGCGCAGAGACTTTCCCCGTGGAGTCAACCTGTGCACGGAAGGTGGCCAGGCGAAGATCATACTTCGCGCCCAGTGTCGCAATAGCATCTCGACGAGCCGGTGCTGCAATGACTTGAAGGTCAGCTGCCACCTCGACTTTCTCGCTCAACTTCTGCCAGTATGTGGCTTGCACAACGCCAGCAGGCTGTATTTGGGCAGTTGCAATCCAATTTTTGTCAGTGCTCGTGTATTTGGCAAGGTAAGATGTGCTCGTTTCCGACATATCGGGGGAGGGTCGTTGGGAAAGTGTTTCGAACCCGAAGGCAAGATTTTTAGTGAAGGACTGCAGATAACTGCCGATGTAGATGCCGGTAAAGTCCGCTGGTGAAGGATTCACTGCTTTCAAGTTAACACTGAAATCTTGACCTTGGTAATCATGCTCCAGTTGAATCATGTTATGCCCAGCCTGCTGTGAGAACTATGGAAAACAGGTAAATATGTAAGACTGAGGAAAGCAAACGAAGGAAATTCTACCTGAGCCTGAGCCTTCGTGACATTGTTAGGAGTCCAGCCTTGATTGAAGCGTGCATTGACGTTTCCTTCGTGATCAACGCCTCCTTGGAGGAAAACCTAGGCAGGCTTAGCTATATGTACACGTCACCGACGAAATAATCAGCTACCTTTTCGTTGGCAAATACCGCGCCAAAGTTGTAAGAAGAGGGAAGGGTTTGTGATCCAAGGGCGAATGAATGGGTCACTTGGAACAGCGGATTCATTGACAAACTCTTAGTCAAGTCTGCCCGAGCGCCATCGAAGATATAGTTGGATAAATGGGTGGCTAGTAATGGGCACGGAATGAGTTGAAGTTCAATGATGAGAGAATACAGGCAGCACCTTTCACTTCTTTCTGGAGATTCTCAACTGTCCCAGGATGAGGCAAGCCAAGGTCGGATCGCCACTGCGAGAAGCGGTCGTACGCATTGAAGAAGGGGGGAGAGGGATTGAAGTAAGACCAGGAATCCGGACGAGAAGACGCGGCATAGGGATCGATGAGCGCGTCCTTGTCAGCGAAGGAGGTGGTCGCCATTGCGTACAACGTGAATCGACGAGAATTCAAATTGCAACGATGGCACTCTTGTCACGAGCAGAAAAAAGGTAGTAAATACAGCCAAATACGATGCTGTCACAGTGAGGTCACGATGATCAAGCGCTCCAGGAGCTCAGTTTTCAAGGTGAGTATTATCGGTCGTACGAGGCGCCGGCAGCTCACAAAACTGTTGCAGATAGTTTACAGTGCTATGACCAAAGGCACCGCTCCAGGCAATGTTGTATGCTCGGAATCCGTTTCTTTCATCAAAAGGCGGCCTTTGATCCATGCAGGAATATACTTGACAGCAATCCTCCACAGTACATCGATGTAAATCATTTCATCTGCGCCAGGCTTCAACGCTGCACAGCGCCAGCGTCATGCTGCCCGCTTAGCATCGCTCTGTGGCTGCCTGATCATTGCGGTGATCGCCGGCTCGTTCCACCTGGTTACATAGGCCCATTTCATGAACACGCTTACACCGACTTTTCTCCCTAAAACGTTCATAAGATTGCCCTCATAGGCAATCTTGTCAACATTGACTGCGCCCCGACCACTCGCGCTGCTAAGGGCCTCCAGGGGTCTCCTACGTGGATCTCCGCAGTATGGTCGACGGTGTACATGATTACATCTACTCCACGTTCGTCGATATCTTTGACCGGCGCATCGTGGCATAGCTTTGATCATGAGTACGTGGGATTGTCACTCATACTTCTTCGACTTGCGATTCATGTGAATCGCTAAGTACATGACGCGTGAAGAACTGCAGAAGCAACCAATGGGGCCAGTGTCATTCTAAAGATGGCTTCATATTATTAACGGTCGTTGAGACACATAGATAGCTTTGAGATAACGCTCATCCTATGATAACGCTCACCCTTCGGAGTTCACATGGCGTTTACAACAGTGGGTATTTTGTCAATATGGCACTGCTGGTACTGTCGGATGCGGCCGTGCGTTCGCACTCCAACAATTCTGAGAACGAGCGGTACCGTAAGTGCGAAGCCTGTGCTCAATTACTGAGGTCCTCAAATAGTTGCATGTATTTTTAGAAGCAAATCGAAACCTACCCTTATGATCGTAACCTTCCACTCTCCACCCTCGCTCCTCCGAGCAATCGCGCAATTCCAGATGCCGGATCGGGCTATGGCCCGCGCATCTATCTATTCCCAGCTGCGGATGGCATGCATATATATCTAACCTGCGTCGTGTTCGTCATCGCCACTACCTGTGGTTGTCCCCATGTTATCCCCACTGCGATGCATCACCCTTCTACTTTTTTTCATTGTGAGTGCCGTGTATCATTTTCGCATCCTAACCCTAATATTGTATCAATGTTTTCAAGCTTAGCCTGCATTTCCTATTGACCATAACCCATGGGAACTATGGCCGTATTTCTTCTTCGTTCTCTCATATCAACACCCAGCTGCAAAATTCTCTAGGAAACACTTCACTTAGTAAAAATCCAGCGGATATAGCTCCTGCTTTACACGACTCGACGTTCTCGTCTGGTCGAAGAGCCAACGCAACTTTCGTGTTCCTCTGTAGAAATAATGACTTGGCTGGTGTTATCACGAGTATACAGCAAATGGAGGACCGCTTCAATAGAAAACATAAATATCCATGGGTATTACTCAATGAAGAGCCTTTCACCGAAGAATTTAAAAAGTCTGTGCCTTCCGAAATCCTCTTTATCGAGCAAAAACTGACAAGAATGCAGGCGAGTGAGCGTCTTGACGGACGCACCTATATCGTTCGGAGAAATTCCTAGGCATCATTGGTACCAACCCGACTGGATTGACGAAAACAAAGCACGGGAAGGACGGCTTAAAATGATGTCACAAGGGATAATTTATGCTGGTGAGCGGATAATGAAATGGTTGAAGTATGGGTATCATTAATTTCTTTATTTTAGGAAGCGTACCGTAAGCACTTAGCTGCTGTTCGCGGGCAGAATGTTGACACTGTCACCTAAAATAGATATCGAAACATGTGTCGTTTCAATTCCGGGGTCAGTTCTATACATCGATTTCGCGAATGACGCAGCCTGATGTTGTGATGTAGTTTTTCTTCCAGCATGAACTCTTGAAGCCTTATCGCTATTACTGGAGGTACTGTACGCATCTGTTACTCTGTGATATTGCTCCTGAAGTGCCCTTATCTATCGTAGAGTCGAGTGAGTACTGACAAACTCCAGCCATTATTGCGATTGATACTAATACTATTGTCCGTCTAAAGACCAGATGTCAAATTCTTCTGCGATGTAAATTATGATCCTTTTGTATTTATGGAGGAACAAGACAAAGTTTATGGTGAGCACTCACGCGTTGTGTTCAAGGACCTAAGCTTAAACTTTATATATCCAGGCTTCACAATTTCGCTGGTCGAATGGGAACCAACAATACCTACCCTCTGGTCTTCGGTGAAAGGTACCGTCCGATCCATCTAAAATGGTTTGACTATAGTTGCTAATGAAAGAGAGCAGAGTTTATAGCTGAAAATCCCCAATATGTGCAAGACAAGAATTCCTTGGAGTTCCTATCGAACGATGGGGGAGAAAGCTATAACCTCTGTCACTGTCAGTTCAGACTATCTGCACGGTGTCGATGGTCTCTTTTCTAACTTGAGCCCTATAGATTGGAGCAACTTCGAGATTGCTGATATGGATTTCTGGCGCGGGGAAGCTTATCAGAAATTCTTTGAGTTTCTAGAATCTAAAGGAGGGTTCTACTATGAGGTGACCAGCATGTTTATCCGTTTCTAGCATGTGCCAATAGTTCTACAGCGTTGGGGAGATGCTCCTGTGCATAGCATAGCGGCGTCCCTTTTCGCTCGAAAGGATCAAGTCCATTTCTTTCGTGACATTGGATATAGACACGATCCTTTCCAGCACTGTCCGACAGGCGACGCATGGGCCGACGGGCGTTGTGCCTGTGACCCGAACGATAGCTTCGGTACGAACCTTCCACTATGGCCTTATACATGTATGAGGTGCTTACCTGCTCTGGCAGACTACGCGCAAAATTCGTGTATCCGACGATATGAAGACATGTTCGGATGAAAATATATAGAACTTCTTGGGTTTTCCGTCTGTGGAGATAATTGGCCGGCCAATCAAAGAACTATACCTACTTGGTTGAGGTGGCGAAGAGCAGCCTCGAGACAAGAGCAGTGCGCTGAGGCTGAGTGGAATGCATCTGTATTACTATTAGTGTAGTATGACTGAAGTACATATCGAATTGGCGTAATATCATGGTATAATAATAGAGCCAGACCAAAGCCGTCATGTAATGCTATGCGTGTCACATGATCGAAATTGACGTTGATGCAGATGGCATGGACAGTATAACATCCACACCAAACTCGACTTACAACGCCCACGGCTGTCGTTCTCCGCTCTTTACTCCGTCTCCTGAAGAGGCCTATATTCTCCCAAGATGATGACGCCTATGCGTTACGTGGTGCTCGTGCTGGGCATGATCGTGAGCTTCGCCTTCTATTGTCCCTCTCCGTCGTCCTCACCCAGCTGTTGTCCAGATCAGCTTGCATTACATTCTCAGCTTCTCCCATGAAGGCTACGGCAGGGCGACTTCCATTTCCACCATTAAGGACCGTATTTCCGGCTCCAAGTCTAATGCGCCGCCATACAAAACACCCATTCCCGACGAATACTATATTGATGTGTCAACACCTCCCCCACAAGGCAGAAAAGCCAACGCTGCCATAGTGATGCTGGGTAAGTGACTGGCTGAATCGTGCGCGGAAGTTCTAAAACTTTTGCAACAGCTCGGAATGGTGACCTCAACGGTGTGGTTAGCAGCATGAAGCAGATGGAGGATAGGTTCAATAAGAAATTCCGATACCCATATGTTTTCCTCAACGAAGAAGATTTCAATGAACAGTTCAAAACGTGCGTGTTCCCATTTCTGTTGCTGCATCCTTCATTCTGACATAAACTATGACTTGCAGCCGCGTAACCGAGCTTACCGATTCGACTGTGCAGTTTGGCCTTATCTCGGAAGACCACTGGTACCAACCTGCATTCATCAATGAAACAAAAGCCACCGAAGCTCGAAATGACATGGTAAAGAATAATGTCATTTACGGAGGTATTTTATTCCACTTCCTCGTGTGTTTCTTTCCTTAATTATAATACATCCATCTGTAGGAAGCGTCCCGTGCGTATATCTATAATTGTCATCGGCAACCTTATTTACTCTATTTCAGATACCGGAATATGTGCCGTTTCAACTCTGGCGTAAGCACTCTCCCAATACTTCCCTCTGAGATTGATGTAAATCTCCTTCTAGTTCTTCTATAGGCACGAACTACTGAAGCCATACAAGTACTACTGGAGGTCTGTATTCCTTTTTATTGCCATTCCTACATGCTGTTGACTATGTTTTATCTATAGAGTCGAGTATGTGTTCTCCATGATCCTTCATAGTTTACAACTATTCATCTTCGACGGAATTCCAGGCCAGATATCAAGTTTTTCTGTGACCTTGACTATGATCCCTTCCTAATCATGCAGGATCAAAACAAAGTATACGGTAAGTACTGGAAGCGCAAGCTATACATACCTTATTGACATAGCTTTCTTCGCTCAGGATTCACTGTGTCATTGTACGAATACGAGGCCACCATTCCGACACTCTGGGCTGCCGTGAAAGGTATAACTATTTCTGCGAGTATGTTCAATGTACTTTTCATTAATCAGGCTTTCATCTAGAATTTATCAATGCCAACCCAAATCTGGTATCCCCTGACAATGCGATGGCGTTCCTTTCGGATGACGGGGGTGAAACCTATAATCGATGCCACTGTAAGTTTTAGCAAACTTTTTGGTAGCCACATACTGATGGAGCATATCTAGTCTGGAGTAATTTCGAGATCGGTGACCTTGACCTTTGGCGTGGTGAAGCGTACACGAAATTCTTCGATTTCTTAGATGAGAAAGGTGGTTTCTATTACGAGGTATGTCCCTATGCCACACCATTTTTGCTCAGATGATAAACCTTGTCCGATTAGCGTTGGGGGGATGCTCCGGTCCATAGCATTGGAGCTGCCCTATTTGCGAAGAAAGAGCAAATTGTGTGTGACCTTCACATCGTTGATTCCTGGTCTTAACTGAACGTGGTACTTCCAGCATTTCTTCAATGACATCGGTTATCGGCATGAGCCTTTCCAGCACTGCCCGCAAGGAGCTGCGCATAAGAAAGGCAAGTGCTGGTGCGATAGCACACAGAACTTTGGTACGTGTTTGAATAAACATTTGAAGACATGTCACTGATGCACCCCAGACTATGAATGGTATTCCTGCTTGAATAGATATGATAAGATGTTTAATTAGGATATGGTATCACCTCGTCCCGCAGATCAGATAGTATCGTAATGCAAAGTGGTTGATTGATGCTGTTCACTTTTACTTCCATAGTTTATACTCCTTGGAGTGACATGATATAGCCACGAAGAGACCGACGTGGCAGAAAATGCCAACACAATACGTGAACGTATAGAATCACAGGATTGACTGCGAGTAGTATTGATACTGTGAAATTGGTGAGTACACTGATTGAACGTCCAGAAGGGGAAGATAAATTTACGGAATCGTAAAGTCGTGTCCAATGCGAGCCTAATGAGCTATCGATTAGCCGGTCCACATGCTCTCCAACAAGAGAGTGTGTCAAGGTTGGCTGGAAGCGGTCCCGCAGCTGGTTTGCAGTCTGATCTCCCGAAGCTGCAAAACAAGGCAGCTTGGAGTCTTTCTGCATCAATTCAACCAGTGCTGGAGACATAATAAGTCTCGCAGTTCCATGAACTGGAGAATGTTAAGAGACGCACTGATGATTCTGTCACAGTGCTTCCGCGCCGCTTCGAATCCTTCACGGAAAAGACGCTTAAACTCCAAGAAAGGAGCAGCGTCTACGCCTCCTAGTACCTCGATATACTCAGGTGGGAGCTTGAATGGTGCTGCTTCAAACCCTATGTTTCCTGGAGTGTTGCTAAGGATGAATCCAAAGTCAATGTGGATGAGATGGCCGTCGCGATCAAGAAGGATATTTCCATTGTGCCGGTCCTTCACTTGGAGGAGATAGGTCACCACAGAATATCCTTTCAGGATGAATGTGTCAGCTAGCAGCCAATTGTCATTGAAAGACAGCCATACCTGCTAGAGATTTTGCGAAGTTCCGTTGTGCCCGAGCAAATTTGGCTGATGATGGATCGCCATATGTCTGTGTGAGGTGAGTAGGAGTGGTATTTAAGGATAAACAACAAACTCACTGTCTTAAAATGATCAAGTAAAGTTACATGGTCCAATCTACCGTGGGCAAGGCGCTTTGCATACTCCGCCTTTTTAATAGAATGTATCGATACTGCATCTGTAATAGTTTCAACAAGTCCTGATGTTCCGCCAGTGATTAGAATATGAAAGCTAAGGAAAAGCCTATTAAATGCAAATCTTTATGGTAAAATGATGGTCGCTTACTGCCTAAGCCAGCATGCGCAATTCTCTTCCGCCCAGATACCCTGGAACTCCCGGATGAGTTGAACGGCGAGTTGTTCTTGCCTCAGATCACCACCCGTCTTAACGATGACAGAAATGCAGTCCCAGTTCGCTATTTCCAACTGAGCTCATGAACACATGGTCACAAAAATGTAAAGACCAACCTAAATGGCCATACGGTGATCCATGTCGTATTCGGCTCTGTGCTCGAGTCAGCGATGAAACATAAAGAGTCAACCAGTCTGCATACTTTCTTAGTGGCCCAAGACTCGCTGAAAACAACAGCAGAGGGGTCAACCTTGTTCAACTCCCGCCGAATAATGCCCTCGTCTTCCGCAGACTTCATGCTACCACTGCGATCACCGATTCGCATGATGGATTCGCCCTCACGGTTTTCGCGCATTCGCTCCATTCGTTGGTCCTCGAGAGCAAGCATCTCCTTCATAATACGATCACGAATGGCAGCGGCTTGCGCATGCTGTAATTTCATACGCGTGACTCCCGCATGATCCGTTTGACTAGCACCTACGGAAAAATGTCAGGCAAAGGTATCATAGCAAAAAGAGAGATTCCGACCGGAATGGTAGGTGCCTCCTGGAGTTGACGGAGTGCTTGGGACTTCTCGAACGAGATTGGCATTGAGTTGCGCGAGCATAATGGCGGCAGTGCGCATTCGTTCTGAATATTCGTCTAGAGATAAAATACGTCTTTCCGGACCGTTTACAGTAGGTGATGGTGCAGGGATGGACGGAGGCGGTGTGCGCGGAGGTCGATAGCTATTCTGGCGAGTAATGGACGGGGAATTCCCATTTGATGTCGTCGACAATGACGATCGAGACCATGCCGCCATATCCAGCTCTTTGTTCTTCGGGGTAGGTGGCAGTACAATTGAATCCGATAGATCAACGGCGCGTGAACGAAGCGGTTCATCAACACCATATAGTTGCTCCACCAAATCAATCTCTTCCTCTTCATTTGGAAATGCGCCGTTAGGTGATCCTTCACGAGGAGGAACGTTTGAAGATGATACAATCATCAGCGGCTCTCTACCGCGTACCACATCGGAGTCGTCAACAGCAGGATCGTTACTGGTTGGACGAGGCGTAGATGGCAAGCCGAACGGTATGAGGTCTCGCGACGCGCCTCTACGCTCAGCCTCCTTTGTCACGATCTTCTTCAGCACTTCTTTGTTGGATCTTCGGGAAGGGTCGAAATCCAGATCATCGTTCAGGATCTCAATAAGAAGGAGGTATGGAGCCCGTTCAGCCGAGTTTAAGACCACACTCTCTCCAGGGGGTATTCGGACAATACGGTGGTGCGG
>JASFDH010001988.1:0-12484 GCA_036937195.1 Nidularia pulvinata | reverse complement strand
GAAAACATACATCGGGATTGGGTATCGCGAGTGCGTAGAGCGGGCATAATTCGGGGATCGTGGGGATAATGGAGGAGAGGATTTCGTGAGGTGGAGAACAATGGGTGGAATTAATGAGAGGGTGTGCTCCTACGCGCGCAAGGAGGGAGGAAAGAATAATGAGGTGTCGCAGTGGAAGGTGCTAACCGTTTTCTTTGTCTCTGGGATCAGGACGAACAATTGGACGAGCGGGGCACAAAAAGCGAAACAATACCGATGGAGAGTTTTATAGTTCTGGTTTACCCAGAAGATTCCGCCGAAGAACAGGTCCCGCTTTCGTAAGGGCGCACCTGCGAGGGTTGAGATCTACTTCATTGTCTCGTCCCAATTCGGAACTCCAGGGACTGTCTCATCCCCGATTTAGATAGGACATTATGTTTGGTCTTTATTTGCTGCAGGTATGGAGAGATGATAGATCCTGATGGCTGGATCATCCTGTTATTGTCTTTACACCGACGCTCGCCAGATTCTGGGTTCCCGGCAACTGGTCCGGTCTGCTAGGCGAGTCTACCCCAGCTCACCTTCGTTATTGTTGCCGCTAACCACATTCCTTCTTATCTATAATCCTTGCCCTCCATTTGATCAGTCGACCCACGTAAGATCGACCCTTCTGGAACGGTAGGAATTCCACTCTCATCCTTGCATATCCCCCGCGGATGTCTACTCACATCTCACCAATATGACTCGACCATGCCGAAATGTCCACCAGCGACCACCGCCCTCATCATTGGCGTCTGTATCCCATCTATCTGTGCTCTTTCTCATTAATGTTACTTGTACTGAAGAGCTTTTGGGGTTCTCGGGGAATGGTAATCACAAGCGATTAGGCCTACAGTCATGCTCATAGCCCTTGAACATACTGCTTGATGAAGTCGACTTCTCTGCTGCGTGATATGGCCTAATGGCATCGTGATAAAATTAACCACGTGTGTCTTTCACTGATGATCCATAATCTAAACTGGGGAAACTAGCGTAGTGCCTTCAAATTTCCCGATTTGGAAGCCTTGACCCGCCCGTTCGTAGCAGGGACAAAGATCGTGCACACAGAGAAAGGTAATCATGTTCAATCGTTTCCCGCCGTTTACACGACAATTCTCATCCTCCGATCGTGTTACGATTGACGATGAATCGCGTCTCCCTACCGAGTCAGACCCATTTGCACTTCTCTTCTACTTGAGTATTTCCGCTATCACCACGTCGCGAGTGCCAAAGCACAGCCGGTATAAACATAGCACATAACATACCGTTTATCCGCAACAAGGCAGCAAGAGCAGCCAGCAGTGCATGCTCCGTGCCACTGAGGATCAGCGGTGAGCTCGGGTTTACAGCAGTGCATCCTATTGATAAATAGCACTCTTAAATAATAAGAGACGTCACCCGCAAGTTCACTGAGCGCCAGCAGCTAAGTTCGGCTACTTGATTTGATTTCCCGAAAAGGGTCATGCTATGAATTGCCGGGGCCTTCGTCCTCCACGTGTTGCTGGAGCATTTGCTGGAAGGCTGCAGCCCCTGCCATCACTTATTGACCTTTTCTCGACCATCACATCTGCATTTTATGGGACAACATTAATACCTAAGATGCATTACGGATTCCAGGGGAAATAGTGAAAGACTTCATAACAATCGTTAGGAAACACATAGTAGTGACAAGTATTTTTATTAAATAATGATAACACGATACACGGAGGTATTTCATCTCAAAGTAAAATACACTATCTTAAGCCTCGAAAGCACGCAGTTCAAAGATGCGTACTGCTCTTGATACTCTTCTAGACCTTGCTAGCCGTGTTAACAAGACTGGAAGATCATGAAGACTGAGATTAGGGTTAGGATTATCCATTGTTGGCCGAATGTGGAAGGACTGATGCGTGCCGCAATGATATTCTAAGCGTTCTCCAAGTATTACTTGAACCTGCAAAGGCCACAGCCCATGTTTCTCCCGCATATGTTCAATTCTATCTTTTAGATTGATTGCATCCCGGCTATATAGGAGACCATGATTCGCCATCGGGCAAAGTTTAGGTACGCGTTGTGGGCTCGACGGCTCTCTGAATTCATGTCATACAGAAAAAACCTCTCCATGCCAGCTTGCTTTGTCAATCTTAATCGAATACTTTCAAATACATGAGGCCCAGCACATAGTAATATGTGCTGTTTCCCGGGGCCTAATTTTGTGCACGTATCGGAAGGGGGTAGCCGATCAGGAGAGGTTCACTGACCGGGGAGATTTAGAAGGGTCACAAGGTAAGGGGACAATGGCGGCGCTCGAGGGGCGATGGCGAAAAAAATTTACTTAGGATCAATCTAAGAAGAGAAAGGAAGAGGCCGCTGTCGGAGAAATGACTTGCAAGGAGGTTTGGAATATCTCGGCGGTTGGTTAATTCATCCCATCTGGGGCACCAAGAGGCAGATGAGATTATGGAATCTAATAAAATATAGATAGAACCCCATGGAGGCGCATCGAGGTCGCATTAGAACGACATACCATGAGGAAGGGCTGCAATTATGACTAGTCAGTTAGACAGGACAATAGGTAGAACATAAGGTGCGAATAGCGGGTCGATGCTGATAACAGCTGGAAGGTCGAGAACGACGGTAATACCGAATTGTCAAATCTAATGTGCTTCTTACAGTTTGCACAGGGACTTATGAAGATGAAATCGGGTTGGGTGGGGTGAGCGTGTTATCTGCAGATGTGTGGAGATGTAAGTGGTGATGATGCCAAAATACTGAGTCATAAAACGCAAGAGCGTGAGTTTACACTCACGCAGTACCGCGGGAATGTGCTGCTTACTCTACACCGAGTCCTAACATAAAATGGGCCTGAATCTTACCATGACGGGAAGCATTTCTTCCGTGATGATAGTGCTAAACTAAGTGCGCGGCACAGTAACGTGCGTTGATGACAGACATAGGACTTCATATTTTTTCGATCACTCAGCATGCGCATGAGTTCCCGTGCCAGAATGAGCGAACAATGTTACAACGTGCAGGGAAAGAAGAGATAGGCATGCCGATACTGGTACGCATCATATGCATCCAACTTTGATATAAGCTCAGACGACTGAACGAGAGGTGATAGGAAGGATGATGCTCACCAAGATTGATGAAATGCTTCAATATTCTCATGGGGGAGCGCGTCCCAACTTGGCCTTCTCATTATTGGAGTCACCGTGACCAATAGCTACTAGTGGAGAAGTGCGGCAACAAAGTTTTTGGTTCTGAAGGAGAGTACTTGCTTCGCGCATAGCCAACGTATATCCGTGGCCTTTACGGCGAGTATGGGCAAAGACACACCACGTATGGACTCCGGACCCATGACTACCAGACAGCGGCGTCGCTTCCGCGAAACTCAGACCACCTCCGCATCTCTCTAGCATTGCTAAACGCGCAGGTAAGGTCAGTCGGTACGTTCACGTGAAATTTGACCTGAGCAGCACGAACCGAGTAAGGCCAACATGAGGGCTTTCGGAAATGAAGGAACAGCCACCCGCGCTCAGCAACGGAAATGCCCAGCAACCGGAGCTACTTACCCCGCAGTGGTGGGGATCCGCGCATTAGGAGCCTCGCGGTATGGTCTTGTCGGTGTTGATGGCGTGGGCTATGTGCCGTTTCCGTGCCATGTCATTCGCAGAAGCACTAGGTACAAGTTCCGCGTCGGCGGTCCCTGCAAGATAGCGCATAGTCCGGACCGAAGTATTTCCTGAGGAGGTTAATGGAAATTGTTAGATGAGTTCCTGTCAGGTTTCGTTCTCGTTTGACATTTAACCTAGCACTGACCACTCGTATTGCTTTCGTAAATGCTTGAGGGCGGTAATGCCATATTTCACATGCCCTTTGCCCTCGGCGCTGTTATTAAGATGTATGAAGGACGTTGAATGTTAGAAACTATATCAGAGAGCATCAGTACTTACTGTCGGAATATGTCGAAATAAGGACTAAGGAAGAGTCCAAGAGGACTCGCTAATTTGCGAATGTCTGCGAGCACTCCGTTATCATGAATGTTATCGGTCTGTTAGAGGTCGCAATCCGGCCGATTCCAGCCCAAATTGAACATATTGGACACTATCAATAATCATCTCATGATCTTCCAACCTATGGCCAGTAGATGTGTAATATGGGTAGTATGGGGATGCACCAAGGAGTTTGCTTTCAACACACGAACGCCGAAGAATCGAATTTGCAATGCAGGCGGGGTTCATGGAGTCGGTTGTCAAGATGGAGGTCGGGCCGTGCCGTGAGCCAGGACTCGCGTGGCGTCACAATGTGACGAGTCGCGATGATGACGCAAGCTATCTTGCTCCACGTTGAGCAACACCGCGACAACAGGTACTTAGGTGCGATCACGATCATGGCTCAGACTCTCATGTGGCACTCATTCCGTTCAAATTCTGTCTAGAACATCGAAAACGCAAGTCGCAATGGTTTCAACGAAGAAAAGATCCCGCTCACCGTCTCTCAATGTGAGCAACGCTCCGTCACCCCTCCTCGGTTTCACAGCATCGGAATCTTCCCAGAAGTCTAAAAAGCTGAAGTTGCACTCAGCATATGTCTCAAAATCCCCATTCCCGAACTTTAGCCATCCAACTCCTGGAGAAGCACGAGAAGTCTACCAACTTCTCTTAGAAGCGCATCCCACGAACGGTCTTGACCGCATGAATACGGATGAACCTGCGGCACCTCGTGTGAAGGATCCGAATGTGATTGAATGCCTCATCAACACTATCCTCTCACAGAATACTTCCGCTCAAAACAGCACTCGTGCGAAGGCCAGTCTGGACGGAGCTTTTGGCAAAAATAATTTCGCCGCCATTGCTGCAGCACCAAGAGCGCAAATTGTAGATGCTATTCGGCAAGGAGGACTAGCGAACAAGAAAGCGGCCACTATTCAGAACATTCTGAATTCAATCAGGAAGAAGCATGGAGATTTCTCATTGCAGCATCTCGCTGCCACCGAGAGTGGCAAAAGGATGACAGACGATGAAATCATGAAGGAGCTCATTTCCTATGATGGTGTGGGTCCGAAGACAGCATCCTGCGTGCTCCTGTTTTGTCTAGGAAGAGATTCATTTGCGGTTGATACACACGTGTTTCGACTGAGCAAATTGCTCGGTTGGGTTCCCGCCAAAGCAGACCGCATCCTTACTCAGGCTCACCTTGATCTACGGATTCCTGACGAGCTAAAACACGACTTGCATGTCCTCATGATACGCCATGGTCGGACATGCAAGGGATGCAAGAAGGCTGGCTCAGGAATTGATTGTATCTTAGAAGCGTATATGAAGGAAAGGCAGTCGCAGGAGGTGGATGTAGATAAAAAATCGACATTAACAGAAGAAACGGAGTAATCATTTGAGTCGACCTCCATATACTTACTCGCAGTTATTTTCAATTCATATAGCAAAATTAAAAAAATTTACTACGGTTTGATTCAGCCGAAGGTTTGGATTCGACCCATGTCATTTCAGATCCTAACTTTGTTCCCAACTCAACTGGTCGACGGAACTTACATCGATAATCGTGGTGTTTAGCACCGCTGGGCCTTGCACAACAGACACAAATATTCCTCTCGGGCATCTCCACCATCGAAATTACATCAAGACCTTGGCCTGATCGAGCACGATATATCACATAGACGTTCAGATACCCGCATGATTTTCGTCTTCAGATATCTTGGGGCCTACACTAGCCGGCAGCGGATCTTCAAAAGTTGTAGAGCGCTTAATTACGAAGCGACCACAGCAGATCGATTATCTCTGTTTTTTCGACATCTTAACAATGATTTTTGACAAGATGACGGTGGGTCCAATTCATCTCGATCTTAGTAACCGCTGGTATTATCTTTGACTTTTGACCCATCAGAATTGGCATTATGGCGCACATATAATATACCAGTCTTACAAGGTCTTGCAGAACATCACACAACACATGCGTGTTTGAATCTCATCGTAACATGTGTATCGCCGCCGGGCTTTGCCTCCTTTGTTATGTAATTAGCCAGTATCAGATATCTTCTCGTGGATTAACCTGCAGTCTACTCAAGCGGTACTTACTTGTCATCCAAGTAGACACATTTGCCACTAACCAGAATCAGAAAGACCCAGCATATGTGGGAGTCTTCATCAGTATCGGGCTTGTGGAGAGCATGCATCCCCCAGATCCTGACGAATTCTACGGGGCCGGTTATAGGGCGCGGTTGAACATACGAGTTCGGAATACGGTACTCCGGTGTATATGAATTCCAACCCAAGTAATCCCCAGGCTACATAGCTCACCAAGGAATTATACGGTCCCATCTGCTGAAAGAAATGACGACCACTTGCAGAGTATTTCGGTCGATCACGGTGTGCTTTACTAGATGGATTCCCCGTAAGCGTTGCTTTGTTATTTCCTATCAGCGAGCTAGTTTGCTGTTGTTGATCTTTTTTCATAAACGGTAAGACATCTGATCATCATGGAACGTGCCTTCATGTACACTCACCCGACGCCGATGAGCACCATGACATTACGGCAAGCGAGCACAATTACCACCGCACTAAGACCTAGGCTCTTCAATCCACCCACGGAACTTCTATAGTGAAGCGGAGTTCTAAACGCGATGGCTCCGAAGTGGCTCACAAAGCACTGCACCTTCGTGGGCGCGAGCTTCTGTCGAATCCTCCTAAGCACCATGGAACGTGTCTACTTTCTATGATTGGACACACTAGATGATGCGCCACAACAAAGTGCTAGTTGTCGAAGGAACGTATGCCTCCCCTTCTAGGTGTCTTCTTACCAAGGCATTGGTTCTTGACACAGATTTGTCGACTAACAACAAATTCTTCTGATCTATAGAGGGCCTGCATGCCGCAATTATACCTTTCCTCTCACATCACCGAGTCTTCCGCGTACAATTAACTACTGGCCGATTGCGTATGAAAACTAGTAGATCCACCATAGCCTTGCAGAGCCTCTCAAAATTCATGGCGTTCTCGGCTAGAGGTTGTAGTTTTAGCTCACATGGATGGATAAATTTGTCATGTCTCAAAGTTGGTCCAAAGTCTCCCTGTAACTGGAATTCATCCAGTGCCATCGCTACTATATCAAATCTTCAAACCATTTCCTCCTCCTTTCCGGAATTTTTCACACCGCTGTGAACAACTTTTCAATGACCTGTGAGTTGTCCTCCGTGTTCCGTGGCTTCTATGATGAATAACTGATCGGGCGTCTACTAACATAGTCCAGAAGCTAAGTTCATTTCAGTCCTACAAGGACGCGCATAACGTCTTGCACAGCTTCTAAAGCGCCAATAGAGAGATCAACGAACCATTTTTTCCTACGAAAGGCAGCAATGAGGTCGTCTGTAACAAACCTGGAGATCGTCTATCTCACGTAGATGCGATACTTACTGACTTGCCCTTTGGGTGTGTGGGGGGTTTAAAATTCATCGCGGGCACCCACGTTCTGCGCGAGGTACTATGTGGGCTTGAACTGGTACTATCTGGACATTTTCCAAGGTTGGGCCTTTCCTTGGATACCGCCGATGCATAGAACGTATTTCGATGTGCTCGGTATGTATAGTAAGATTTCAAGGCTGGAATATCTTTAACATTCGACTAATCCAATTTAAGTCTCAGCGTCTATTGACTCGCGGTAGAAATAGTAAGTGCGCATTCCCTTAATTTATCCTCTTTGACGCAGATAGTGCAATAATTTCGGCCTGAATTTGTTTACCTTCATTCATCCAGCTTTCTCATCAACTTATTGCCTCACGTTTGTAGTTTCTAGCGATTTGTGAGACATGACGTCTTTCCAAATCTTGTTAATTGGCCCAACTAATTCTGATAACACTCCAATAGAAGCTTTATGGCATAATTCTGAATTCCTTCCATAGCATACATCATGGCTAGATCATAGAAACGCTGCTACAATGAGGCTACCTCGTGGTGCATAGAAACCTTTCTTCTGCGCTACACCTCCTTCGCTTCTCTCCAGCATAATCAAATACACAAGCTATCCCATTCTGTTGTGTTATCGTGAGGTGCAACAAAGCACGTGAAATTTTTGACGGATGTAATTATTTACTTTATAATTCCTAGAAATCCAAAGCGATCAACACTTAGACTCATAGTTGATATGTACTACAGAGCTTATCACCTTGAAATAAACCTTCAAAATTACCACGCATATCTAGTTCATGTACAAATGTTTAGAAGCAGTATTTTGCGACTCACAGGTGCACCGTGACAAGTTGGAAACTCCAGCAACTTCTGAGTTGAAGAGGTGGCCTAGTAAGAACTAGTATTCCTAAATTATGAGAAGAAAATCATTTACACAGTTTACCTTTGAATCTTTTCCTGAAATTTTTATTAGAATCGATCGCGGCAAGTACTGGAAATTGGCTGCAAACGTGGAAGCCACGATTCGATCCTCGTAATCTTGCCTCCGGTATTTTGTAGCTATTTGTTCTTATTTGTTCCGCTTGCTATATGCCAAACATCCTCTCGGCGATGATGAATTTTTTTCAGCTTGGGCTAGCATTTCAAATATCACGATAGCCTGTTGAGACATGTGCAGATAATTTTACCTTACGGGTGCCATGAGATTGACCGGGAATTAGCATGAGGCCGTATGCTCTCGTTTCTTTCAACTTTGGCAGTGCGTGACCGCATTTTCTGCTAGTTCCTTATTTGTTAAACCCTTAGCTCTTCGTTATTCCGAAAAGGTACCGGATGCGCGATGTTATCTCAAGTGTGGTGGCGTGGATCATGCCGGTTCTGAGGCACGACCGCCAGCTATCCTTTCCTAACAGCGAAGAGAAGACGTGAGGACGCTGACGGATCTCAATCTCTGCAGGTATCTATTTTACATCCCCGGATGACTTTCTGAACGGAAACTTGGAACTGTGGATGCTGGTATGTATGACATCGACGTGAGTTTGCCTGGAAACGTCATTTTTTGGACGACTCGGATCTCCCACTCCGACCTGCGTGTCGAGAAGTCGACCCTGGATATTCCGGACAGTTCGCGCATCGTGTATTTTATCTTGTCTCTGGTCATATCGATGGCCGATTCGGATAGGAGACTTCATGAGTGAGTGTGTTTATTCCATCTGCGTATATTAGAGGCACCTGACCAATGTTGAGGCAACTCCAGAGTACAGCCCCATATGATTTTCGATGCGAATTCTAGTCTGATTCATTTTGGAAGATATTTCCATGCAATATGTCGTAATCGCGCGACATGGTTCGGACCGGTCGGACGTATCGATGCCTCGCGTTCACTCTGGTCCAATGCTTCTATGTGGGCCGACTATGTTCCGTTGCAAAGTAAGCCTCGAGCTCGCTACTGATGATTTCTCCACTGACATACGCGATATGTCCCGTATTTGTTTCCGCTATATCGATCTGAAAACTATACCCAATTTGCCTCCGTATCGGATATATATCAATTACCAGCAATCAGCGTCTTTCCCTCTGTCCTAGAAGTACGGATCTTGGAAGGTTGGAACCGTCAATATCTTTGGCACCTGTGCCATGTCAGTGTTTTTTTCGTACACTTATGGTCCACCCGAAGTTGTATCCGCGGAAGTGGAGACGGGCAACGTTACTCAAATATGCTTCTTCTCGCTCGCCTATGCTCAGCTGATCGCCCGGTAACTGCGAAGCCCGGATAAGGCGCTTCTGTACCAGTAGGTTGGTCCCATTAACACAGAAAGGCAACTGTTGCACGATAGAGCGGAAACTTCGTCCCGAACTACTGTGCTTGGGATCATGCGATTAACAACTTATCTCCTGGTCCTTGTTCCCATTTTGGAAGTCAAAGTTCTGCCCTTTCGTGGCTTGGTCAAGCGATTTCGACATTCAAGTTTATTCTCTAATATCCTTACCAGCCAATTTTCTCCCTCTGATTTCATCCAGCTTCCCCTGTAGATATACAGTCTGATCATACCTTCTCATCGTGAGCAACGATGAACTGATGGGGCCATTACAACGAGGTGGACGTTCCCTTCCAGATGTGGCCTATATTTTGGCTTGTTATGGCAGACCACTTGACCTGGGCATCCGTGCGATCGATCAACGACGTCTCCACCCCACCTTCTACACCGGCACTGCTCCTCAACACTTGCGCTTGTGAAGTGAACTCGACTTCATCCCTTAAAGCGAATTCGCGCTCTTCTTGCATTCATTCTTGTCTGATGGCTCTTGCAACTACTCGGTGAGCATGTTAAGGCACTTACCGCAGCCTGGATTAACGCAAGTCTTCACCAGCGGCTCCGGGCTGTTTGCTGGTACATGGTCCCAGCTTCCCGTTGAACTTATACAGGAGATACTCTTGTTTCTGGCTTCTATAGGCTCTGAGGAGGCGTCCGATCTTCGTCTAATCTCCAAAGGCGTGAACAAGCTGGTTGTCCCGTACGTCTTCCGTCACGTCATCTTGAATACTCCAGATCGTGTTACACGCTTCTCGGCTACCCTGGCGCCCAAGAGACAAGTGCTAGTCCCAGCTCTAAGGCAACTCCAAACCATGCCACCAAACCTTGTGGACTATAAAGTCCAGTCCCTCACTCTCGTCGTCAACAAGAAGCGGCCCTCGATCGAGGTAGCGCTCGCGAATGTCGGCGCTGTATTCATACGGGTTCGCAAGCTTGCTATCACTGGAGATCAGCTCCTGTCAAATGCTCATTGGTTGCGCTTGCATCCGATCTCTCCTCAGTACATCATGATAGTACACCATGGGAGACCCGCGCTTGTAAACTTCTACGAGCCATTATTTGAGTGTGTCACACATCTCTACACTTCCTCTCTATACGGTCACCATAACAGATCCTCCGTGCTGAATCTACCTTGTCTCACCCACCTGGCAGTCAGTACGCGCGTCGATCTTTCACTCCAAATCATCGACGAGATCTGCACATTTCTAAGGACAATCCTCTCCAGGTCTCCCATTATTCAGCACCTTGTATTACACTTGAACATAGGGTTAACGCCCGATATCCTGGCTGCTCCTTGGCTAGCTGCGTTGCAGCCTTGCCTTACAGATAAGCGATTCGACCTTCTCCCATACCAACCTCTCCCTCGCATGGAGTGGCGAGATATCGCGTTGGACAAGCGAACTGTGTGGGACCGAGCCAAGACTTGGCGTACTATCGACTCCACTGGTATTCCTGGGATGAAGATGAAGGAGGTAATGTTGCGAAAGATCCAGCAGGATCAAATTCAGTTCCGGAATCGAACATATTATCCGGAGGGAGAGTGGGATATCGATCTAGTTCAGCACGACCATTACGAACCGCAAGAGATGGACCCTGATCAGAGGGGTATAGCGTGGTAGTGTCACGCACTTATGTCGGTGCAACCCTATTTGGTTCGTCATTTAGTTTTTGTCGGGATATGACACCCTTGTCGTGAGATAGATTTTGACGCTTCTCTCTCCAGTGTAGCCATTTCAAAACTTTATTAGTAAACACCCTTAATACTTGTATTCATATGACGGAAACCATTGTATTCACGAGACGAACTCCCGAATTGTCGGATTCAAGTATCCAACTACCGACTCGAGAACCTCGAGCTCCACTGGCTACATGACGAAGAATCCGAATCTATTTCAATGTTGCCATGCCGTTCGAAACTCTTTCTCGCCTCATTGAATGAAGCTGATAGCCTTCGAATTCATACACATGAAGATTCTTTAGATTGATCCCTCTCATGCATCGCATTCTCCATTTCCAGGTTTACAGTCCTTCTATCAATCAAATGTTTTGCCCTTCATCTTACACCCCTAATCTTGGGGTTGGTATTCACTGGTTGAACCATCCATAGTACGTCTTTTAGCCTTCGCTGCATTCGGGGGTGATACTTACTTTTGGCCATTCTAACAAGGATATAAATGGTAGTCTCTTGAAGCTTCCACTTTAGTATATGTCGGTCGATCATGCTATAAAGTCTCATTCGCAGTGTTCAATCGTTTGGACAGCTACCCTCGATCTTGGAGCCGCTTTACTTTCTCCGGAACATGCAGAACAGCCCAATCGTCCATTCTGAATCTATATGACGTCCTGCAGTCTTTCGCTTTTCGCACACCCTGATCCCTAGCTGGCGATCGGTGAGTGAAGTAAGAGAGTGATCACCTTGAACGGGAAAGTCTACTGACCCCTCTGGCTTTGCTGGCTGAACGTTTGCGGAACGCAGGCCAAAAACGATAACAGATGTGTATCTGCGTGACTCAGATCTGGCTTCGTCATCAGACTTTCGAAGCAGCCACAGGTATGGATCCCTCCTTCCTTCCATGTGCATGCCGCTGCATCAAACTCAACAGTGATAGCTTCAATGCCAGCGGCACTCTTTACACCCTGACATATTTCTCCGGTCCCTCTTGTCGAAGTTCGTGCTGTGAAAGTGTTGCCTAATGCCGGCGGATTGGGGAGGACTGCGGAGGCAGTTTATACCACGGTCGCACTCACTGC
>JASFDH010001987.1:0-12485 GCA_036937195.1 Nidularia pulvinata | reverse complement strand
CACCCAAAGACAGAAGGAAGACCACTGTGCTTTGGGGAATTAAAGAGGGAAAGGAAGACCATCCCTTGTCTAGTTTTATTTAGAGAAACCATTAGTATTTACAAGGGAAGGAAGACTACCCTTGTAGATTTAAGAGATTTAAATTTGAAAGGAGACCTATCTACCCTTAGAACAAAGTGAACTTGCAAGCTCTAGAGAAAGGAAGACCATCTTGAAGAGTTATAGCTAGATAAGTGAAAAGGAAGACAATTCACTGTACCTAGCTAGCATAGTGTCAGACATCATTTTATCTTACCTTGTGCATTCTAATTCAGTTTCGAATACTATCTCACTTCAGACTTGCCCCCAACAAACTTAAGAGGTAGTGAACAGAGTGTAAGGCAGTAAAATGATTTTATTGTCAGTCTACCCTACAGACTACATTTCCTTTTCAAGGATATGATGATTCTTTTTGTATCATTTCAGTGGAGCTTGAAAGTTAAAAGGCTTGACCAAGGCCTTAAAATATTGCTGCAGCATTTCTATTTCCTGATTGTGTAATAACTTTTGAATGTTCAGCCTATCTGTATGTTTGTAGGCTAATTGGAAAGGGAAGATTTGGGCAATAATACATACTATATTTCTGAACAGATAAGTCAATGAATGGATTGATTTAGATCAGTGACGTAGGTGTGGTGTAACAGACTTGTCATTAGTTATGAATTAAATATTTTGAGAAGCAGTACTGGACGAAGCAGAATTGTTTGCACCAGGACTTGTGTTTGTGCGCGCAAACGCTCCTGTTTGTACGCGGAAGCAGCTGATTTATGCGCCTGTGCATCTGAATAAATGTGCAAAATGACCGTCATAGAAAATATATACTTCAGCTGATTATGTACAAAGCATGTTTTTTAAGACAAGTGTTATGTGGAGGTGAGTAACAGATACTATATTAGGAATAACTATACACGCAATGCATGCCCATAAATATGTACATAATATGCACGCCAATACACGCCAATCACGTCAAACCATGCCATGCATTAGTAATTTGGGGTTTCCCCTGGCCAAATTATTTCGTTCTTACTTGTGTAGTTCGTAGGTACAACCTCCGGCCGTTACAGTGAATTTACCTTTCAGTAATACTATAAAATTACATCATCGCCAGGATATTCAAGTCACAAGTGAACAAGTATCGAAGGTGATCACCCAACTGGAATGGTACGACCAATTATTCTTCCAAATATCTAGATCACATCGAAGTTGAGCCGCGTAGCTCTGGCCTACTATAGAGGTCGGAAAGGGCCAACAGAATGCGGATAGATAATTGCACCCACTGTACAGTAGGTAATGAAATATAATTCATCGATCAACTTGATTTTCGAGCAGCCTCTCGAGTATTTAAAACCATGCGACTACATGGCGAGCAAGAAAGGGCGACGGGGAATTCAATAGGAGCTTGTTCTAGAAGACTATTTTTCTGAAAGAAGCATGACGTAACATTCACGGGGATGGCTCAATTGTAGTTTGTACTTACCGCTCCCAGGATCCATAAAATCAAGCAGAGCAGGTAGCTGATGGCAATTCTGTATTATTATCAGACGACGACTTAGCTTTATCGTTATCTGTGATAAAGAATGTAATTACTTACACGAGGAAATAGACGATCGAATCACGAATAAGAATTTCGATGAGACTCCGGCCACGACGTACGAGTGAACCACCAGCGTCGAGGGACCAAAGTCCTCGAAAAAGGGCGAGGGCGCACAGAAGACTCTCATAAGCTAGCATCGGAATCCAAATCGCAAAAAGTTTAGTCGCAACAAATGCTAAATCACAGAATTTACCGCCTGGAATTGGCATAGGGAATGCTATAGTTCCAATATCAGATCGTACAACAGCGTTGGATCAATTGCTCACACCTTCAAGTTTAGCTGAGCTGACCCCCAGAACCCAGGCAGTCGCCCCCGAGCAAATAAGAAAGGAACTTAAGGTCAACGCAAGAATCTTTTTATTCAATGAATAAAGTGCGTAAATTCGCATTAGCAACATGCCTATATTACCGATTAGAGTGGGGATAAGTTTTCGGAATATTTGGTTGACCTTCTGCAAGCATGCAGGATATCCATAATGTCCATCCCTGCCATATGTAAAGTTGAAGACCTTGAATAGTTTCAGCACTAGATAAAGTCTTCATCAATCGGGAACTTACATCTGAAAAAGTAGAGAAGGTCGATCCGTGTTGCAAGCAAGCCAGTGAAATCGAAACTCACAGCTGCATCGACGACAGGTCATATCAATTGCTACGCTCGAGAAGATCAAAGTAACGTACCATCGGAGTGAAGTTGCTCGTAAATATTACTGCATAAACACAGATTAGTGATTTATCTGGTTAGAAGGTATGTATTAACCATAGCTGTGAGATCTGGAAGCGCTCTTATGAGATGGATACAAATTTCAAGGAAGATCATGGCTCACATGGCGGTAGCCAGCGTATAATAACGGTTCTACAACAAGGTGATTCAGAACCTCCAAGGAACCTGAAGCAGCCGCACTTGCCAGGAGGAACAGGAGCGTTGAAAATGACCAGCTCGTTCTCTATCATTATAGTTAGCTCCTCCAGCTACTCCCTGAGATAGACAATCAGATGCCCAACCCATATCAAGTTAATCTAACGCATTTTGAATAAATTTCCCCTAACAGACAGCCGGCTGCGGCTCACTTCCTGATCTAATGTGTTTACTAATAACAGCAACCTAAACCAAATTTTTTGAAAAATCAAGCTGTAAAGCTCACGGTGATCCCAAATAACGATACTCGTAGACGAAACTAAAAAATTGCAGGAAATAATAGGTATCTTATCGTGTGCACCTCAAAATGCAACGACTTACTTCGTGCGTAGCGGATGATCTGTATTATCTGGAAGCCCTCAATGGTCGCCACTGGGATAAATATCGGGTCCGTCATCGTGCTCTCCAGGTTAAAGATCTGAGCCCTTCACCAGTCAAAGCAGGAGTACAATTTTACCAAGTATCGAGAGATGAAGCATGGGCTTTATATACCCAAAGGCCGATCCCAAAGTCGAGAACCGTCAATGTTGGTGTTTGGGGCAGGGTAGTAGGATGAAAATATCTCTCCATTTATTGAATCTAGAATCAAAATATCATGATTGACGAAGGCTATGCATGTAAATTGATCACCTCTTAAAGATCGATACTCTACCAACTGTTGATGTAACAGTGAGGGTATCGGAGATGCCTTCAAGGGTATCTTACCTGTGCTATCGCTACTTCGACACATATGACCGAGGCTAATAGCATACATCCGTAACGTCTGAAATCTAGTGAGATACACTATTCGATCAGCTCCTCACATGCTACCTCCCGTTGCCTATCCACCCGTCCTTATCCATTCATAGACTCTTCCCATCCATTATTTATCAGCGAGATGCTCCATCCAATCCCATCCCATTTCCCATTCTTCCATCCCATCATTGGTCTTGGATTCATTATTCCTGTGGTCCTCACATATTCATAGATCCCCATCCATTCCAGTTGTCTACGGATCAACAAGTCAGTAGTGTGGTGCAACCTGCCAATACACCGTCTAATTTAACAGGCGCAAAATCAGCTGAGCAAAAGAATTATATGCCGAACTAATATTAATAAGTAACAATTAACTACTTTAATATATCAGTAAACATGTGCTGAACGAAAAACTGAAAACCCGTCAATATGGGCAGACTAAAACCAGGCAAAAATTTCTGTAGCCAATTCTCCACCAGCAAGGGCAAAATTAATCTCAAATATTTCGCTTTCATCATCTGATACAAACGACTGCTGCTTGACACATGCTGGATCTTCAACCTGACTTTTCTGGTCAGAAATAATTGGTTCAAGAAGTTATTGAGGCTGCTAGTCATCTATGCATTGTGCTTCCGAAGTTCTATTGTGAGCTTAACTTCATTGAATTATTTTGGGGTGTAATCCAAAAATATTCAGGGACAATTGCAACTACATATTCAATATGCTTCAGGAGAATATTTCAACAGCTTTGGCATCTGTGATATTCAAGAAAGATATGTTTAATTTGAAGTAAAGAACTTCAGTGCATGCAAATGGTGTTCCAGGGATGTTTGCCCGATTATTTGATGTTAAAAGACTGAGATCTATCCATATTTTGTACTAATTTCCTTATTTAGAATAAGCTTTCATCATCACACGAAACTGAGGCCAACTAAAATTTATATCTGTCAGTTTTGACCCTATTGAAATTTCCTTCTGAAGATTTGTTCCTTTTCTATAAACAAGCTTTTTTTTTCCAAAGAGCTAAGAAAAAAAGCAATAATTACATGATCCTTTTATTGCACAGCACCATATAGGTATATGACACATACAAAGAAGTTGACAGTCATACAAAGGGAGAACAGATATAAGTACAATTCAATTTCTGAACTTGCCATTTTGAAATCAATCATTAACTTTTCCTTCCATTGACTTCTCAATCATACCGAGTACATCAAAAATTCCAGGATAAAGAGGAGTCCTGACCCATGAACCAACACTCACTTGAACTTTGAAAGTTTGAGAGCTCTTATTGAGCTGAGATGATGAATGCCAAGACAGCCACTTGAGAATGCATCTTTAGCATTCACTTAGGATGCTGCAGAGAAAAATAATTCAATTTTTTTGGTATAAATATAATAATTTGACTCACCAGGTGCAGAACAAAAATCACTTCCCATCTTTGCAAGCTGAGGTCCACTATTCTTCACGTTATCCCAATATGCCATGCATCCTCCAGCAATAGGGATCATAGTTGTTTTCAACAAAGGCTCTGATAGATAAGTCTCTATATTGTAAATGGGAAGTGTGGATGCCATTGATTCAGTTGCATATTTGACAATAAACATACTTTTGTGAAGATAATTCTTGGACCAAAGATTGAACTGCAGCAGAAGGTGCATATGACTCCTTCAGATGCTTCAAAACAAACTCATCAATTGCTTCTACTCCAGCTGATGTGTGATTATTATCTTCAAACCATTTCAATTTGCAGTAAGGAAACATAACTGAAGAATACTATGTCAGAATTGAATTATTGAAAGAATGCATGACTAAGCAATCAAAATTTGATAGAGTTCACAACCATGAGTGAAACTGAATACTTATCATGGAGAAGTAGTAGCTTGAGCAGCAACATGGCAAGCATTTGGGGCAGCTGTGTCATTCCAAGCTTGATCTAAAGCTATTTCAAGCTCCTCAAGCAATGGAGGAGCATCAACAATAAGACGGACTTCTCCTTATAAAAGAGCTTTATTATGTGCTCAATAACTATACATAAAAACCATCAGTAATGTAACAGCAGAATATTGAAAAAAATCCTACTGAAAGAGCATCTTGAGCATTCATTGCAAGATCCCATATCTCTGATGTAAGACCATATCCCTTCAAATTATTCTCAGAGGCAGCAGTGAGTTGTTGGACAATAGATTTGAATATCACAAGCTTATTTCCAGGATATAGCCTAGAGTTTCTGGGTAGACATAAAACATGGTAGGGCTGGGGAGAGATACTAGAGACTCCAGAAATACCTCCAGGTAATGCATTCAAGCACAACCAAGGATGTGGGGTCAAAATTAATGATAGCTTCAATTTATGTGCTGTGTCTCTTACATTCCTAATGTCCAATTTACAGATTATAGTGAGTGAGTTGATCCAGGGAAGAGAATGATCAATACTCAACTTCCTGACCGGAGATCTCATTGAGTACAAAGTATGATTATGAGAAGGAGAATAACAAGTGGAGAAGGTTGAGAGTAATTAGAGGTAGCTTTAACTAAGAGAGTGGGGAGATAAAATTAATTAACAAACTGAAGTACTACAATACATTCAAAGTACTTAAATGCTAAAAATCTGAGTAACCAGATTGAATATGCATGGTACTAAAATCATACTAGCAAAGTGGAGAGGTGAGTGAGTTATAAGAAAGGAAACATATGACAAAGACCAAGGAGTACAAATTGAGCATTAATGCAGAGAGGTATTCTATTTAAAAGGGTATGAAATCTGTAGGGTAGAACTGCAATAAATTCATTTTACTGCATTACAGACTGTTCACAACCTCTTAAGTTTGTGGGGGCAAGTCTGAAATGAAAGTGTATTCGAAAATGTGATACAAATGCACAATTTAGGATATAAAATATGTCTGACTCTATGCTAGCTAGATATAGCGAATGGTCCTCCTTTTCACTTATCTAGCTACAGACTCATGAAGATGATCTTCATATCTCTAGAGGTTGCAAGGTCACTTCATTCTAAGTGTATATATGCTTCCCTTCAATATAATCTCATAAATCTCCAAGGGTTGTCTTCCTTCTCTTGCAGATTCTAAAAATTAACTAGGGATGGTCTTCCTTTCCCTTTTAATTCCCCAAAGCACAGTGGTCTTCTTTCTGTCTTTGGGTGAAGGCTCCAGGAGATGGTCTTCCTTTCTCCTGAAATTGCACTTTTTACTAATTAAGTCAGATGGGATGGTCTTCCTGTCTCTCAGACTTCTCAAATCACTAACCCAGCTTCAGGACTTATTCCTGGGCTTTGTTGTATGGTCCTCAGTTCATTACTCTCTTAGATTAAGGTATAAAGTAGTTTTCACACTTAAGTTACTAGCTCTAGCTAGCATGTGTAACTTCAAAACTGACTGAGATCTGCTTATATCTCTGACTTAGTGCTGCAGCAGCTGAGGAGCTTGTCACTGCAGATCATGTTGTGAGAGAATAGGGGCAAAATTCCTGTTGCCTGCTTCATTCCTTATCATTGAGCTTTTATCCCATCCTAGATGGCTATTCTTTTCTCATTTCTTGGCTTGATTCTTGGTTCAGTCATATTTTGGGCATTTCTTACCAGAGATCACATGTTTATTTGTATTGGTTCTCCAGGAGGATGTCCTACCAGTGTCTTTCTCTTTTATTTCTCTCTCTTTTTCAGATCCTAAATACCTGTCTGAACACCGTCTCTCTTACTTATTTTCCACCTGTGTCTAGTAAGGTTTTGTATCTGTGTAGTATTTCTTACTTATGTAGTGTAGACCTGTATATTTCACTTATCCTTTTTTTATGTTCTGTCTGTCTATGATTAACCATATGATCTTTTTTCATGCACAGTTTTACAATGTTTCCTTCTATCATTGTGTGTGACTATTAGAGCTTGCATCTGAAACCAAACAAATACCACCATTGCCTCAGTTCAGCTGTGCTATAGCTGTTCTCAGTTATGGCTTAGCCTTGTCAGTCCCCCCCCCCCAGATTCTGGATGCCAGGGCATGTGTTCAGCCACCCCTGTTTTGCACAAATATAATTGATTACAACACCAAAATCATTGACTATAGTAAAGACTGGAGAGCTGGAATTGAGCCCTGGGCAGCCAGCTTTGCAAAAGTACCTGAGATTGGTTATACCAAAGTGCCTAGGACCCAGAAGTAGTTGATACTGGACAATAAATCCATATTAGCATGCTCAGTGGTCTGAAACCAATCAAATAAAGATTACTATTAGCAAATAGATCATAATGACCATTCAAAGGGAAAGCAACCAATGGGGGGATAAATAATATCCATGACAATTCTCAGATCACTTCTGAAACTAGAAATAAATGCAGAAACAGATGGAAATTCAATATCTACCTGAAAAGAAATACCAAGCAGCTAAACAAGTATAGAATAATGCTTGAAAGCCAATAGCCTGAGTTGCTATTACAAGGATAGAACATAGAAAATGATTATTCTGTGATTAAAACAATGAAAACCTAGTACATAATAATTAAAATTCATTTTAGTACTATTACACAGTACTAAGACATGATGTAATAACAAAAATATTAAGAACAAATAGGAACAATTCAAAAACTGAAGAGATCATAATATTAGCATAAGAACTGCATTTTACTGAAGGATATCTATATCTCTGTATGCAATCCCAAGTATAGATACTATAAATAGTCCAAAGCTATTCATATATGGACTGAGATGCTTTACTCTGCTCCCCAAGAACAAGCTGTTTTAGGCAGAGTAAAATTTCGGAAAAATCGGAAACTATGAATAGAGATGTCAGAAATTATTGTTAGGAGGTTTCACAGATGTTAGTGGCAGATCTATGGTGAATTTTGGATCTATCAAGTTTTAGACAGAGAAATAAGATAAATACTGCCAAAGCAGTGTTATAAAAATAAATAAGGCAGTTGCACATGCTTGCAGCCTTACAGAAATAGAATATAAAGATGACTAAGCACCCAGAGGCCCCCACTGATAGTCCGAAGAATTTGTAAGATTTATTTAAAGTTTCTATACAAATGGTTCCTTTGTTATTCCTTTTGGATTGTTTCTAAGTATGGTTCGGAAATTTTGTACATAGGTAGTTAGGAAGGCTACTGGGCAAGGCAGGAGTTACCCTCTAGCCCCAGTGTCTTCACATTGAAAGTGTAGCATTGTGTGGAATATATTAGAGTCAGTTTTCTCAGGAATTAAGCATTTTAAAGTCTGTCCTTGACAACTTTGAGTTTGAATTGAATAATTGCCTCAGAAAGGGTTGGAAGACCAACTTTCTTGAGTTCTGAATTCAATACTTTGTTCTAAGTCTTAGAGGAAAGAAGACCACCTCTCTGACACACTCCTAAACTGTGGAAGACCAAGTTTTTAAGAGAAAATGTATTTTATAAGTTCATCCTTGCTGGAAGACCCCTGGGTGACTTATTCTGTTAGATTGTGCTTGCTTGGAAGACTCTTGCACCTTCTGAAAGTTCTAGTTGAAGAGTCAAGGTGCCATGGCAGCCATACATAGACCCTTTCACACATCTTCGAATTTTAGAACATTGGAATAACTTATTTAAAGTACAGAGATAGAATATTATAGTGTGCTACTTATAGAGTAAATTTGCTGAAGGAAATAAATTCAATCAACGGCGGATAAAAGTTACAGGCGAGTCTGTCAACCAACATAGGAATTGAATTCAATCACCCAAATGTCAAGTTTCGAGTTGCTCAATGGTGAAAAAACTGTAAGAGAATAGGAGTGCCTCTGAAAATACAGCCAAAGGGTGGTAATAGATTTTGAATGATTTCAAACTCTGTTTGACTATCCAAATTACTATAACACTACAATTCAATGAGTATAATATCTGCTTAGGAGATGGGAACTAGAATAACCCTACGAATTTACATCCCGAAATTTCAAGGTTTGGAGTATTCAAGAGTCAAGAGTGCCAACTGCAGTGCATATCTTAAAATACTTTCAATGAAAATCTAGCACACACAGTACTGCACGGTAGTACACGGCACCTGCACGGCTCTGCACAGCTCTGCACAGCTTTGCACGACTTTGCACGGCTCTACACGGCCCTGCACGGAACCCTCACGGTAATGCACGGTCATGCACGGTAATGCATGGCCACCTCAAATATTGACACGGAACTTGCACGGTAATGCACTGCAAAGCACGGTATGGCACTGTAGTGCACTGCAATGCACCGTAATGTGTGGTAATGCATGGTAATGCAATGGAGTGATAAATAATAATTTAAAAATCATGAAGCTGTGTCCATGGATTGAGATTAGGTTTATCCTACCGAAAATCAATTATTGATTGATTGACACCATCTATCACTCTCCTAATGCATATCGACAGACCCTTTTGATAATACACTGCCATTCTCCATTTCTGTCCAATTTCTATGCCAATCATCTCCCACATCCTTTTCCGGACAATCAAGCGACTTACCCATGACTCAGTCCAATGACTTTATTCATTTTATATCTCTCCATTCTTGATATACCGCATTGCTGTGACTTTTCAATTCATCTTTATCATTCCAAGATATTGCTTTTCTTCACCCTTAGCTACCACTGGGATTGAATAAATTTCTCTGTGAAATTTACTTGTTGCTCTTCTTAAATTAGTAGCCTCTTGTAGTATAAAATACTGTTGCTTCTTAGTAGAAATAATAACTCAAGTTCACCTCTAAAATTCGATATATCATCTTCTCCTTCTTTTTCTTCATCTATCTCACTCTCATTGTCTATCTTGCTGTTGTCACTGCATCAACTCTGTCTATTTCATTGGAAAATTGTTGATTCCTTGCATTGACATTGTTAAACTTCTTGCCTCGACACTGACAGTCTTTCCACCGCTTATTCTTGCACTTCAAATTTGTGCTTCTAGCTAGAGCATCCCTGGAAGCCTCTCCTCACACCTCAGAGTAATTGTTGTCAGTGAGGATATTTTTTATCTTTAGTTTTGTACCTAACACACCCTAGGACTATCACAAACTTGGGATTGTCTCTTCCTCTTATTTATTCCTCAGTTGGATCATCAACTATGGTGAGTCATTTTAATATCCAGTCCAACCTTTCATTAAATTCTCTACAGGACTTTTTAAAACATGTCTTCCACTATTTTGTACCACCTGAACTGCATGGAGTTAAACCACAAGCTTCACACAAGGTAGAAAGCTTAGAGAATTTGGTTCCGGTCTACATCTCAGCTGGTATGCATTGATAAATTTACTTTGAATATATTTTCATTAGCCATTTATCCTAGGAAATCTACTGAGATACATTGAGCGGAACAAAGAAGAGGAAACAAGGTTGAAAACTACTCAGAATACTCCTACACGTATGTCTTGTGATAATTGAGCAATTTGAGTATAAATTGATCATTATCCCAGAACAAAAGCCTGAGAAAAATGATGTGGAGAAAAAAACTGTTCCAACTGCAACCCTAGCAAAGGGAGAGCTACTTTATAAGCGCATGGCAGATGGAAGATTTATACTGCTTGCACATCCAGAATCAAAACTCTCTACTACCATTGCCCCATTGACACCTAAGCCGGAGATTTCAAATGGAAATATTTTCAGAACTGAAGATTGGGACGGGTGGCCTGATGGAACTTTTGAGCGAGACTTTACTTTCCAGGAATTCGAAAAAACTGGCAACCTAAGCATTCATTGGGCTATGGCAGTCAATGGTGGTGATCAGAAAGGGGATGAGGATGCTTTGGAGTGGGCAGGAGGAAAAAGATCAACAAGGAAGTGCCTCGGAGTAATTTAATGCGATAACCCAATGTGCACTGTTATCACTCGACCCCAAACAAAACCTCAGCAGATTAACAATCAACTTCGGAAGTCTTGCAAGTGTGGAGCTTTACTCTCCCGCCAACAGTGCAATGTGGTTGCATATTTATGGAGATGGTCAGGAGGAGTACATTATTCAAACCAGGAATTTCATACACACCGCCGGCCAACACACCTTCTCCACCTTCATCCACACGAACAGCAAGAATTCATAGAATTACTCAAATCTCACCCCAAGTCAGGTCCTCTTCAACTGATTGTTGGTGTTTCGGGGTTGGATGGACCTGGGAAATCGGCTGCAGATATATCTGATATTTTTCTGAATCCACATCGGGTCAGCAAGGAGCGACAGAAAGTCAAGAAGGGCCAAGCTCAGAGTGCAGATGGATTAATTGCTGCCTTTTCAAAGTTCACTTCAGAGCACCCTAATTTTGTTATTCACTCAAATCTTGGTGAGGAGATGTTTATCTGTCTTCAAACACCTTTTATGCGGTCCCAGCTTGTCAAGAATTCACGTCTGGAAGGTGCTATTAATGGGACAGTGAACGATGCAGCTCATGGGTGGTGGAGGGAATGTAACTCACTCCTCATGGTCTCTTCAACATATTGCCCAGATCTTTTCTGCTGGGTTCCTGGAATTTTGTCATACACCAATGGTGCGAGTTCAGCTCATTTTGAACATCACTTTCTGGCTGTCTTCCAGAGCATAGCTCATGAGGCAGAATCACACAATATCATTGTGGTTGATGAAATATTTGCTGGGGTATTTATCTCACTGATATTCCTTCATCATTCACACTGATTGTGTTGTATCTAGGTTATGGATTTCAGTGAGGCTGAGCATGGCAGGTTCATCAGAGGCTTCATAAGATTATGGATGATGTGGTCTGACAATAAACGCACTTGTCAAGAGCTCCAGGTTGCAGCAGAGCATCTTCTGAAAGGATGCCGTGAACATTTCCATGCTGGTGTAACTCGTGTTAGTCGCATTAGCGGCGCTGTCAGAGCTGGCATGCAGGAAGAATTTACTAAACGGGCACTTGCTCTTCTTGATGCTCCTACCTCCCAGAAATTTATTGCACATTCTGTGCTCCTTGTGCATGATTTTCCGAAGCTCGTATCATGGATAGAATGGTGGATGCATCCTGCTCATGCATCTATGCTCTTTGAATCAGAGAGGAAGATGGATATTGACCTCTGGAGTTCCTTACCACTAGACAATGCCGAGGAATCAATGCATTGGAAGCTATACAGTGCATGTGGCCGTGATCACGATTTCCTTGAAGGAATGTATTCATTGCTTGCAGTTGCAATATATTATCAGCGCCAACATGAAGCTGTGTCTAGTATGTATTTTTCTTATCAATATTTGCATTATTAACATA
>JASFDH010001986.1:0-12488 GCA_036937195.1 Nidularia pulvinata | reverse complement strand
GGTCAGAAAAGTGGAGTATACATGGAATATTCAAGCGAGTATGCTTATGCCTTCCTGTCTTGACTGGTTGTGTGTGCGGTGCCGATATGCAAGCAACGCCGCGAGTCTTGAAGAGCATATGCTTAACGCGTACGTAGTCTCTGTAACCTACCTTGCATTTGTTCTGACCTGTCATTTCTTTCTTAAGTCATAAAATAGCGCCTCCAGTTGCAATTCGCGACTTCTTAAGACACGCGGATGCGTCGTGCAGTGTTAGCTGTCCCGTAATATGGATCCCACGGGAATAGAACCGCGAAATGTCCATTGATAAACTTTTCGTGTCATAGGTGGGGTGTGTTGATTACTTTGACGATAATAAAGACATATTACTGAAATTTAGCTAGACAGAGAATGTTGAAGATCTATCAGGGCTATCGACTGGCGGGCTATGTATTAAATTACTGGATAATATGATATATTAGCCGAACAGAATCGAAACGGAGTCATACACTTATTTCTAGCCGTCGCTAGTGGAACCAAGGAAGGTGCAAGGAAGTCAAATCGCGGAATGGACTACTTCGTAGAAAGGCCGCTACTATGCAGAAAGGCTGCTTATTGCTAGAAGGAAGGTTGATCTTGAAGCGAGAAGCACCTGCCGAATTAATCGTAAAGTTCTTGGGATTCCTGCATCGGGCGAGAATCGATGGCAGTTTCTACGGGGGATTCTGCAGCGGCGGGAATGTAAGGATCTACTGACAGGCAATGTGCTTGGAGTTCCACTCGATGACAGCCAGCTACCGACGCGCTGAACGTTCCGCGGAATTTAAACTCGTATTTGGAACTCTACTGCCCTCACGTCGACTGGCTTACCATTGACTTCAATCTCTTCAGCTACGCTCCTTTCTTGCCACAACATCCTATCCTCTCTTTCATATTTTCTTCTCGCATCCTAGTACAGTCTGCGTTTACAGAACATCCCTCCGTCGACGCCGTGCTTAAATGGACAGGGTCCGCACTCTCAGGTCAGCCACTGCAGCACAGTCCGGCACAACCTATTCTCCCCCCTCTCCCTTGGATATGGTGACTTCTACTGCATCTCTTCCCACTGCAGCCCTCCCAGTCTTAGAAATGAAAACAAGCCCGTTCAGCAGTAAGTCCTATATATGCGCACCGCCACTAAATATTTATTAAGTCCATTAGCGGCAGAAGCAATGCCCCTTCACCGCTGGACGTTGAGCTTCTCGAATGAGTCCGATGCTCTTCCGTTGATCATGATCATCGTACTGTCTGGTATCGTCGTTCTAGGGTTATTTTTCACGGCTGCTGTCCGCTTGTTGCACCGTTTTACAAAATGGAGGCGTGCCAGGGCAGCTGCGAAGAAGGCTGAAGACGAGGCTGCACGCAAAGCTACCGCCGCTAAAGCAACTCTGCCTCAGGTTTCGATTCCAGCTGCATCTCCTTCTACCTGGCCACCCGATAGTCCTCTTTCCAGTGTCGAGTTACCCAACATACCTCCTATGGCTCATCGACGTCCCCCCAGCGCCATCAGCAGTTTTCTGCACACCGCACTTTCTCACCATCGACGCCCTCCTTCAACCCTCAGCACAATCAAGTCCGTGGACTCTCCTTCGTTTCCCTCGCCTCCCCTCTATGGCGGGATGGAGGACCAGTTCTACTTCAATGGCGCTCAGTTCTCCCCCCACAGTCCAATCTATCAAACTACAGCTGAGCAAGGAGATGATCCGTTCGATCCGTACGCCCCCTTCGACCCCTATGCACCATTTGAGGCACTTCCTGCGAAGATTTTGGATGGTAGTTGCAGCTGCGCTAAATAGTAGCTTGAAAGCCGTGGAGTTAAAGAGTTTACAGTGGTTACGAAGTCCATTGAGATACCCTTGAAAGCTGAGCGCGTTCATTTCACATTTCTTCAGTCAAACCATGATACTATATTATATCCTATGCGATCATTCTTTTCGATTTTTATTTCGATGGAATAGCACCTTTATCTCATGTATTCCATTAGTATTTTATTCAGGCCTATCGGCAGTCTGAACAATTTCGTAGCTTTGTTTAGTATATGTATATGTATGCACGCCTGCCAATATTAGCAACAAAAGTCAAATTGGAGTAATCTCAGTGGATTATATATCATACCATTTTCTCATGATTTTGAATCTCACTGCTAATATGCACCTAAGTACTGGCGCAGATTATCATATTATAAATACTTGTGGGCAGACGCACGATCAAGCACCGTGACGCGACTTGAATGCGTTGCAGAATCACGATCATATGACTTTCTAGCATTACGTAAGAGACATTCCGCTACAACAACCTGTAAGTTCAACCTTTTTCCTGCCAGGTTCCTGCTATACCGCAACCACATCCAATTCCAATCTGAACCTTTTGACTTTCACTCGAGCTTTAAAAGGAGGAAATTCAGCAGAAATTGCTAATTGAAGTTTCATATCTCAGCGTACTCGGTCATATAGCGGGTTTCAGGGTACTGGCCTTCGTCAAGGTACTGTAGTAGAATCGACTGCCTCTTGTCAGGGTATATAACATTAACCCGTACTTTTCTTAGTAGGAAAGTAAAATATTTCGTCTTTTAGATCTTGGTTACTAGCTTTTTTTGTGGAACAAAGACGAGGAAATCTGATGCAGGTGAGTAAGTTATATCGTGCTGTTTCAATTCGATGTTCCGCGATGTAAATGAGAAATTTTCATCGCAACAAGGATTCACAGGCTCTGTCTATAAAACTGTGAGCACTGGCCAACTCCCCGGAACTCGTAGTTCATGTGATTAGATGAGCGCACGATCAATTTGCTGGCAGCTGCGGAATTCCAAGATCCGTTCTGAATGCCGCCAGTAATGTTGAATGTTGCACAGCTCACGGGTATGCTCCTACTTTGCGTGCCAAATTTTCTAGAATCTGTCAGGAAAACATTGCTTCACAGACCTCATAGATACCCGAAAGCCCCACGTCATTGACTCGCTGTTACTAACCTCCTTTTCATATGCACTTCTAGGCAATTTGGCTCATACTGATGGCCATATTTCCGACTCAACTGGTCAATTGCGTTCGTCTCTGTAAATAACTCTCATCAAACACTACCCGGGGATTCGACACCATTTGGCATTGCCGTCATGATTTCCCTTCTGGTGCCGCTCCGCTTCACGTTGTCTGCTAGCCCCACACCTTCCCCGCATCTACTTTGGAGTCTGATCGACAGGATAGCCCCCTCAGATGCTAAGCCCATGGAGCCTTACTTCCTGCGTTTGTGTATGCACTATGCATCATTTGGCGCGTCAGCTGTGCTTCAAGAAGGATATTTCTTTTCTTCATGTACCTTCAAGTTGTGGAGATGTCCCAGATTTATCACGTCTCCTCGGTACCATCGATATCACATTCAAGAAAAGCCCCGTTCACGGTGAGCACACAGTTCAGTCACGAAGCGTTTCTACTTTTCGCATTTACCAGGGTAAGACGGGCCGTACTGAATAATAGAATTATGCTTATAGGTCTAGCGGAGATGTCACGGCGTTAGAGCTGAAGTGCATAATGTTATCATAAACGTCGCGATGATGGTTGAAACAAGGCTTATAATCGATGGTTTTGGCAATGTTTTAGTTCTTCTGGCAGTTCTTTTATGAAATAGCTCTTCAAACAACGCTTGATACAGGACTCAACGATGATCTTCGTTAGAAAGTCGGAGCAAAGGTCAGCAGAAATGTCGGGGAAATGAACTGCGGGCATCATTAGTCCCAGGTCGTTGGGTTCGTAATCTCTTCCAAGTTCCAAGTACACGATGATCCTCCCAGGGTGTCGTGGGGTCTTTCGTGATGGCGCCATCCAGAAGAGGCCCGGACACAAGTCCCGAGACTTCCGAAATTCGAGAGAAACCTATTGCCTTGTACGTACCACGATAATTTTAAATCGACTCTGCAGTGCGAACTATCTTATTGACGGTGTTACAGATCAGTACGGTACATACAGACGAGGGGCATTTCTTCGAACAAGCGATAATTTCTTGCATGCTAATAAGATTGATAAGGACAGGAACACGGCAAACCTCTAATAATGTGTACTGCATGAGCAACATGTTGTATGTCTATCATCAGAATCTGTGAGGTCTTTGTTCAGCAGTGGATAATTGAACTTCTTGCACTACTATAAAATACGAGCAGTTCAATTAAGAAGGGAATCAAACATTAAAAATTGAAATCAATTGAAATAGCTGCTATATGATGTATTGAGTTTCCTTTGTCTTTGGAGACCTTTGACAAAAATATTCTTGAATGCAGTCATTTAAAATCAATAATATCGGGTAAATAATTTTATAATACCACATTTCCACTGGTGATGAGGAGAAAAAACGGATGGAGTCGTTTTATTGCTCAAATCCTGAAACTTCTGAGATATCAAGTATCAATGCACTGAGCCCTTAAAAGTATAAAGTTGACGCCAGTAGCTTTTCGTCGGCGCCTTAACCTGGAATATCCTCATAATGCAATACTGCTCCGGCTAGAAGGAAGGTTTAGCTTCTAAAAGATCCAAATCTACTTGAATATTGTAGTGATGTCATATTGTATTAAGCTTGTAAATATGCTGACATTTGATGAGTTCATGCATCCGAAGATTGAGTTTTCAGGGTTGTTTGATGGCCATAACTTTCGATATCAGCTTCCAAAGTGAACTCAATAAAATAGAGTGTTTGAAAGCAGTGACAGATATTTGAATATATACACTGGGAACTGTCGCATCTCGTTGAGGACTTGAGAGCGAAAACTTGACAAATAGTACGCTAAGAGGTTTAAGTTAGTGTGGTAAAACAGCGTGAATAAATATATTTTAAATCTAGTTCCGAGCGCAGACGAATTGAGGGGTGTTCGGGGTAAGACTGGCACGAAGTGCGTACACGAGAAACTGATCGAGCTAACGATATTTCAAGGACGAGGAATGCTATAAATAGTTCATAATATGATTATAAATGTATAAATAGAACGCGAATTGAGCCAAACTTCAAGCTTTAACTTGCTTTATTATCTACTACGCCTCGGATCGAGAATGACCATTCGGACTCGGTTCCCTCAAGAAGTACTCAAAAATAGAACACCTTTACATTAGGAAGACGCTCACAGTCGCTACCTTCAATGATAGAAACCTGGTACCATAATGAACTCAGTTGGTGGATGTAACAATTTAGGTAATTTACTTCTTTCTTCTTCGAAAAGCCAGGCAGCAGGCCATCTTACCATAAGGAGGAGAAAAGAAGTGATGCTACTATACTGCAGTGACTTTCCCTTAGCTTGTTGCTAGTGTAAATTATACCGATCACTGTACGTGCCAAATATAACCTGGACGCTTACACATTCTTGCATCAGCGACTCTACTAAAGGAGAGCAGGAATCTGAGGTATAAAATAGACGGAACCAGATGCACCGCCGGAGGCTAGCTGGAACCAGCTACTCCAAATCCCTTATGCCAAGGTGTCGGAGTCAGAGAACTTTCGAGAAAAAAAGAAGGAAGCCGTATGTGTGGTCGGTGAAGAATTTTAAACATTCATGCTGAGTCACTGCGGGGTGTGAATCATAATGCATTCAGCGATGTGATACATAGTTGCTGCTTTGCTAGGTATCTCACTGATCCATTATCGAATGAGCTTCATAGGACTCAGTAATTTAATAATATGGCCAAGCTGTCATGACGCGTCTGACAACGGAGATCATCGCGTGTACGCATCTAATGTCAACCATGGGAGATGCAAGTGTCACTCAATAATGAACTGTTCTCTTCAAATCTGAGAGTATAACTGATCAGTACGTGATGCTTCAGTATATGCGAGCTGCAGACTTGAATATAGCGTAGCATAGTTAGCACAATTTGATATAGACAGATCATGGGATGCCAGTATCTTCGGGAAACGGCAATAAGAGAATGGGTGGACGTCTGTGAACTTTCTATCTTTGCTGAAAATCATGAGAAGAATGTTCTATAAAGTTTAGAATAGAATAAACAGAATGGTTAATTTTCTGACTCCTTATTCCACGTGTATGGTTGTATATATTCGAGAAGTTGACAGCCTACGATTGGTGGGATTTGCGTCTACGACGGCGCAGGAAATAATTAAAAGCACACTGTAAGGTGGAAAAGCACCAGCATATGCTACCCAGGGAAAGTAGTGGATGTCCTGTTCAATGGTATGTATGTAACAGACCCGAGTGAAGTTTACCTATTCCCATTAGAAATAGAATCACTGAAGCCATAGTAATTCCCAGGACTCATTTCAAAGTTCCTAAGCAGCTGATGCCTGTGCTGCTCTTCGGCGGAGGGCAGTCGCCGTGAATCTAATAAAAAGGTTGTGAGTATCGAGTTAAATCCACTCAGCTGGATGCTTCTAGGGAATAGACTAGGAATAAATATTGCGCATTGATGTACCCGTGCTCCGTGGAAATTCTTCGCGATTTCCCACCTCTAACGATAGGCGGAACCAGGCGGGACCGCGTCTTTCAATTCCGCCGGGTCCTTTCATCTTCCAAACCCCGTGGGAATCTCCACGACGGCAACTAAAAAGCAGACAATTTCATCCAAAATCCAAATCAAGCATATATAAATTTACCGATATTGCCTACACTCCTATATGGAACTCATGGCGACCTCGCTTGTGAAAGGTCCCGGATAAATGGCGCTGTTTTGTAGGGTAGAGGTGACGCGATGTGTGCGCAAGCCGAGCCTAAAGTTTCAAAAAAAAAAAAAGCTTCCTTCGAGGTCCGGATCGTCAGTGCACCGGTCAAAGATGGAACGCATGCATACTGAGAGGGTAAATCCTCAAGATACCGGAATCAAGACACAACCGATTACGCAGTATCATGTAACTCCAGGTTCCGAGGTCCAGCAGTTTTGCTTGGGCCAGAAAAATCAGAGTGCCCAGGAACGTTGTTGCCAGTATTGTCCTGTTGAATTACAAGAGGCTTGCCGAACTCGAAGTCCTCTTCCGCCTCTCGAGGCACAAAACGAACGTGATTTTGTTGACTCCCCTCGCGAAATGAGATATGCTTAGCGAACAATTTAGAACGGCAATCTCCATGATCACAAAGATACCATCGGCGGGGTGCCATTGGGCATTTTGACGGCTACAAGAGATCTCCTCCGACAACACAACATAGTACGATGTACGTATTTCGGAGGAATTCAGTGTATATCGAGTTTGGCCCCGTGGGTATATCTTTCCATAATCCGTTGTTTCGAGTCATCGAGCTAGTATTTGTTGGGCATGTATATGGGCGCAGCGTACACGCAATCTTCAAGTCGTAAGCGGCGAGATGGCGCGACCTACTTTGTGGCGGAGTCATGATCGGAGCATCATCCTCGGGATGTCCCAGATAATGATCTTAAGCGAATGTTAACAACTTGAACTTGGTTGTTCTCACCTCGCTCAAATTCAGGCCGTTCACTAAGGTTGCCCTTTCCCTGATATCATCTTCTCTGGACCGTTGCCATCGCTGGCTTCTCAAGAAGCACATGAAATATCGGCCCGTTACTTCCTTCACCTATAGGACTGTATATAAATACGACATTTCCCCAGAGCACGACATTGATAACTAGGCGCGAGCCCGGCACGATGAGCTCGCCATATCTGCGGTATCACCGTGCTTACCTCCAGTTACACACACCGGGATTTCCCAGACATACGGTAACACTGTCTCTTTCTTCCATTGTCAAAGCCACGCACGTTTGCATTGAACTTCTTCCATACCATACTAAGCACTCTATCGGCGCTTCACTAGCACTCGGGGCTACGAAAATAACTGCTGGCGACAAGTTATAACGGAGGACTGCGAACGTGGCTTGCTCTTTCCCGGCGATCACTGCCGTGGTTTCTCGGTCCACTCGCGGCGGTAGTCGCGACTTGAACGGTATAGTAGGCATGGCGCTGTGATTTTGATTTCTTGAAAGCCCAAGCAAAGTGGGGATGGGAAAAAAATCAACGTTCGCGCAATAAAACCCCGTTGGAGATATGAATTATCAACCTAGACTGGTCTGCCGTTCTCTTCCGGAATTTCTCGATTCCAATTCCTTTTTCCATTCATTGTGTAAACTGGAGGCATACTACCGGTCTTCCTTCAGTGCCAGGAAAGTACTTGAAGAAAAGATAACAGCGAGACTGGTGTTCTTGGGCCACTGCGTGCTGTGGCGGTGTTCCACTCGTGTGTGTGTGTTCGTTCCCCGCCCGCTTTCAGAGAACTGATTGCGAGCTCCTCGTATCATGCAGACATCGTTCCTGATTACAATCCCGTTTTTGCAGATGAGAATTCCTATTCCGGCGTGCATGCAGGTTACGTGCCCTCCCGGTGGCGGGCGAAGGTGGCGAGGTGGCCCCCCGGCCCAGGCGCCTCTATCCGCCGCCTTGCTAGCCTAGCCTCCCTCGAGCCGGTGGAGTCTTTGCGATAAGGTGAGACTCGGAGAGGCAGTACGTGTTTACTAAGTTATACATACACACTTACATCTGCCGGGTGCGGGAACCCCCGGGCTTCCTCCCTCGAGCTTGTCCAATATACACAAGTGCATTGCAGCGTGCTTGCAGGGGCGAGAAAGGAAAGGCTTTAGCCTTTGCTTCTTCCCTTCCAGCGCGGTGATCATTGTGCAGGGCTGCCTGGACCTGGGTTCATCTCGGAAAACCAGCAGGTGAATAAATCGCATCTCCGGGGGGCTTGTTCTCATCTCGACAAGCTCGTGCTGCAGGGATACGAGGTGATAGGGATTCGTTGCTTGAGAGCTACTGCAGGGCCTCTTCCTTCGTTCCAACGTTCATTTTATACGTACACCTGTATGTATTTCATTTACATGGAAGTCCCCCTTATTTTTTGCTGATGTATGTCATGTTGGTGATAAGATGAGATTGCATAAATACCCGATAATGATATGATATGATATCCGGTATTTGATATCTATACTTGGACTTCGCACAGGAAAAGGCGGGCGGGTACACGACGGACAGCCGGAGACACCACCATCACCCTCATCATCATCCTGTCGTCAATGGACTACTTTTATCTAACATCCATCCGGCGATGTTGGACTTTCCAAGTAAGTACCATCCACCCACGCAGCACGCCATGGTCTATTCATACACTCCGCAGAGTTTAGGAGTTGGACTCCGGATGATAGTATGCTTATCTTTATGTCAAGGAAACATCTAAGGCTCCTTTCATTAATTTGCTTGTCATTCAAGGCAGATTGAGATATAGGTGCGGGAGCCTACGCGCGGAAGGCGTTTTGAGGTGCATTGATGGCAAGCACGATGACGAAACTTCCAGTGGCCTCGCTCCGTCAACGGCCCTCCCATCTGGTCGAGATAAGCCTCGCTGCGCATGCAGATACGCCTCTCTTTTTCCATCCACTGTGATATGTATAGACTCTGGAGTATGCATCAGCGAGTATGTAATTCTCCTTCTTCTCTCTTCCCAAAGTTCTCCAATGCTTCCTCACCTCCAAGTTCGTACCGTGAATCTCCGCTACCGCCACCGAGACTCAGGACCGGGGGACCAGATCGCCACTGGATATTTGCGGAGGCTTCTTCTTAGCACCACGGGCATTCAAGTGACTTTCGCGTTCCGTTACAACGCGAGTCTTGCGTGCTTAACCGTCCCGCGTCCCGGCGGAATGTTACACCACCATTCATCCGACTTCCACCTCCCTCCCATCTGATACTTTATGTTCCTAGGCACTCACTTATGGGCACATGTAGGCGTCTGTGGACCCCGGCGTCCGTAAGTTAAGTCGACACATTGTTGCTTCGACACACAAGGCGCACGAGGAACGTGCGATCAGTGCAATATGTACCCAATGGGTAGGTAATGTCGGTAAGCTATGCTTTAACCTCCTCGTTCGTCAGGTTTGTACAATAGGTGGGCAATTTCCGTGCGTCCACGCCCCAAGCGCGTATTCTAATTTATGGATGGTGATGTGAATTGTATTAAAGGATGGTGCGATAACGACAGCCCTTGATAACCTTGGCTAGTAATAAGAGGCGGAGTGTAATTGAAGCGGGGCGGAGTACGTTATACGTATGTTCTTATGTCCATCTACGAATGCCAGATGGGAAATACCTTCATCCGACGAGGGATGATCATGATGAACATCCAACGCCAATGCCAACGTCCAATCAGAGAGAGAATCAAAACTGCAGAATAGCTTGGCACGGCGCCTCCACTCGACCTCCAGCCACCTCCATCACTGTATGCTTTTCTAATTGTTGAAATCCCGTATTGTTACAGAAAGAAAAAATAGTACACACGAATTCCGGCGTTCCCAAATTCCCTTCCAGTTCCAAGGTCGCTTTAAGCCCCAACTTCCTTCCTACCTTCTATTCTTCTTTTGTTCCTACTTGTAGCACTTCTTGGTCGCCTTCCTTATCTAAGAGCCCCCGTATTCGCGATCGGGGTATTTTCTTGAAGACGAGGGGGGGTTCTAATACGTCCTTTAAGTTTTGCCTGTAGCTTCCTCAGTGCGCCGTTTGGTTTTGTAACAGGGAAGTATGAATTTGTTTGGCCATCGCAGTGCATCAGAGGGGCCATATGATTAGACATTAATCTCTCTACAGCCTGAATTCTTGACGCTCTCTTCAATTTAGCAGATGAATATTAATTTACATTGTTGAATGCTTCAAACCAAGGTACGCGATGGAGTATGTTATAATTGCTCGGACGTTGTTTAATTTTTCCTACGGGCTCAAGCTAGGCCTCATGAATTACAAATCCCACTCACAATAAAGTCCTTGAGGCCATACCGTACTTAGTTTATTGAATCCGCAGAGCCGCAACACCGAAATGGAGCGCCGGTTCCGCATTCATTGGTATCAACGGCCAATTAGACTTGTTCCAGTTGTCTTGTATGACTCGCAAAAGATGTATTTAAAATTGCATTAGCCATTCTCCAGATGAGGCACATAATAAATATCGAGTATGGGGTAACCATCCGAACGTTGTTTAATTTCTCGAGTTGACATGCTCACGTCCTCAAGGCTCCGTGAAAGATGAGATCCCACCCAGATAATAAACTCCTCGAGGCCATCCTGTACTTGGTCGCTTGAATATGTCTATATGAAGAGCAGAAACACCCGAGCAACACCAAAATGGAGGAGCAGCGACACCGAAATGGAGCGCCGGCTCCGCAAGCGCTGACATCGTCAGTCGACCTGACCGACCCGTTCTGGTTAAGCAAGGCCTTTATGTGAATTGCCAGAGATGAATGTGAATGCGATTTCCCCGTGCGATAAATCCTGTCTTCCCATAATTCATTGGTGGAGGCTTGATGTAGATGCAAACGCGGGTGTATGATGCGGTAGACATCGGAGGGATCGACGGCACATACATATTCGAGCATCAAGTGTGAGCACGGGGGCAGGCATGACTTCAGCCCAGTGTGCTTGGCGGGCTGGGGAAGTTGGGTGCGGGGTCCTGCGGCCCTGTATGTACAGCACGGAAGTAGATCGAGAGTGAATTATAGGTGCAAGACAAGCAAAGCAACGAGAGGCCAAGGCCGGATAGTAACGTTAGAGACTAGAAGCGGTAGGTAATAAGCAAGGTCAAGGTCCCGACAGGTACGAGGTACGAGAGGAGGAGACAGTTACGCTTTTTCGCCTTCGCCTGCTTCTTATTGATCGAGAGAAGCGTATGATAAGTGTACGGACAAGCGTTGCGTTGATGTGATTGCTGAGACCGAGGATAAAGAAAGGGAGACTCGAGCCCGGGGATCGACATCCGCCCGCGACTGCAGTTGTAATGATGCTTTGGGAGACTGAGCAAGCGCTTTTGTCCTCGGGGAGGAGATTCCTTTGGATATGCCTGGCTTGGCGAGATGCCAATATGGATGATAGACAGACTGGGAGTGCAATTTGACAGAAAGGTGTAATATTGAAATGGGGGATGAACGCAGAGAGTCATAGCTAATAGATTAGATACGGGCGCATCAAGTTGGGCCTGGGGGTGCGCCAAGAGAGAGACTGTCTGGCGTTTCTGGGGGCGGTCGGGGTGATCATGATATGGACAGATGGGGTTGGAGTCGCAGCTTGAACTGGAGCTTACGGTATACGGACGCAATGGAAATGATGCACATTGCAGGGAAGGAGGGAATGAGACAAGGGAGGCGGCGAAGGTGAGAAGAACAAGACGCGTGTCCGGCGGGGTGCGTGCAGGGCGGGAGCTGGGAAGGGACTGCGAGTCTGTCCGGCAGGAGAGCTGCGGCGGTGATGGACGGGCCCACGGCGGGAGAGTGACAGATGACTCGAGTGGGGTACGCGGCGCAGGCGGCAGGTGATGAGGCGGGATTACACGCAGCAAGGTCCGAGAGGTGAGGAAATTGCTGTGTGCTTGATGTTTTCTTGGCATGGTGGTATGTTGAGGGGGGAGTGCGGTGGGGCGTGACGTGGGTGGAACTGGGGCGAATCATGTGGAGGGGTCGAGGCCCCAAGAGGATTGGTGGACAAGAGAGTAAAATGGACGGGCG